>OMKZ01029248.1:0-10672 GCA_900302535.1 Neoniphon sammara
GAGATTGGTAACAGCAGTGTGTGTGTGTGTGTGTGTGTGTGTGTGTTTGGTTATTCTGAGCCAGGAAGCGTCCCAGGACAGAGCAGCAGCAGCAGCAGCAGGAGGAACAGGAAGATCTGACGGCTGCAGCCACACCAAAGAGACGAGTTATCAAACTGAACAGTGTGAAGGAACTGAGAACTGAAATCACCGAGAATACACACAAAGGTAGAACCAGAAATATGCATCTATTATCAGCTGATTAGATGGCTAAAATGTTTTGAGCTCTGGCCTTTAAATTAGTTGTGTTACCTGTCATTTTATTCATCTTGTTCTATGTCATCAGATCATCTGTCGGCTTGACAGTTCAAATAAACAAGCTAAATTTAAGGCTTTATCTTTTCACCAAGTATGTTTCTTTGCAGGTTTGTCCACTGTTAATATAAAGTGTTGGCAGTCCAATATGTGTTCCCAGTCTGTCAAATGTAACATTGTCTGAATATTCCATGACTTTCCATGACTGAAATGTTGCATTTCTATGACCGATATAATGTAACATGACCTTTTTTTTTTTCTTTGATCAAAATTTTGAACACTTCAGATTCAGAGGTTTTATTAAAGTTCATTATTCTGTTTTATTCTTTTTGAACAACCAAGTTAGTGTGCATTCACTATCTTATTTTTCAGGAAACAGCAAGGGGAAGCAAACATTAATCTGAACGTAATGGAAAATAAATATTATAAAGAGTGAATGAGCAGTTTTTCCATCACTTGTTTACTAAATTTCTTGCTTGCGGTACATTGTGTTGTGTTGCTGGTTATGTGAACTGTACATGCACTGATGCTCTGCACAAATGAAGTTCCTAACGGATAAATAAAGTTCTTTGAATTGAATTGAATTGAATTTTTGTCCCCAGGTCTCCAAGATATGCTGCAGAATCACTCTTTTGTTGGCTGTGTGAATCCTCAGTGGACTCTCATCCAGCATCACACCAAACTGTACCTGCTCAACACCACCAAACTCAGGTCAGACACACACATAAATACACACTTATCTCTTCAGTTATTTCACATTTGATCACTTTACATTTCATCCCCACTCTTGGATTTTTTTCTGCTGCAGCCAGGAGCTTTTCTACCAAATCCTGATCTATGACTTCGGGAACTTCGGTGTACTGAGATTATCTGTAAGTACAAACACAAAAATCTAGCCTATGATTGATCAGAGGAGCGTACAGGATGTAATTCTCATGGCTCATTCTGCGTGTTAAGACACCAGCTCCGATTTACGAGCTTGCCATGTTGGCGCTGGACTCTGAGGAGAGCGGCTGGACAGAAGAGGACGGACCCAAGGAAGGCCTGGCTCAGTACATAGTGGACTTCCTGAAGAAGAAAGCCGAGATGCTGGAGGACTATTTCTCCATGGAGATAGACGAGGTCAGTTGGGTCAAAAATACTGTCAAACTGCAGGTTCATCTTATTTTATGCAGCGGCCACATGGAAGATCCTGGAATTTCTCATGGAATTTTTAAAAGTCTATTCCAGTCAGGGAAAGTCAGGGAATTTAAACAGTTCTTGGGACAAGTCATGGAATATTATGGAATTTTGCCAGCCTTAATAACATCAGCAACTAGTTATAGAACAGAATAATATGAATAAAAAGAGCTCTGAATTTTGGAGTGTTTTTAAGATTTTAGTCACAGTCACTCAAATTCTACATTTTAGTCATTGGAAGTCACGAAAAAGTAAGGGAATTTTGCATTTGACAGAGTGGAGACCCTGCATATGTCCTGTCAGTGTCTTTGATGAAAACACTGAACCCCTAACCTGCTGGCTCATTTCATTTTGTCATGACATTGTAACAAAACATGACATTATATCAGATTATTACTGTGCCTCACAGGACGGAAATCTAACAGGCCTGCCGCTGCTGCTTGACAAGTTCACTCCTGTCATGGAGGGTCTTCCCATGTTCATCCTGCGTCTCGCCACTGAGGTAACACTCCTGCAAGCTCTCATCATCATTTAAGTTTATAGAAACACAGATTGTATCTGAAAGCTTCTCCACGTGTGTTGTTGAGCAGGTGAACTGGGACAATGAGAAGGAGTGTTTCAGAGACTTCAGTAAGGAGTGCAGTCATTTCTACTCCATCAGGAAACAATACATCCTGGAGGCCGAGGCAGGAGAGGAGCAGAAGGTAAGGAGGAAAACAAATATACAGTCACTGGTAGGGGTGTAACGCTTCATTCTAGGGATCAGTGCATCAATGATAAATTCTTATGATTGAACCACACATCGATCTGCTGAAAGAAATATACAGTGAATCGCTCTCACTTCAGCCTAAATCAATATGAAATGCTTAGAATCAAATAATTCATTAATAATAAAAAAAAGACTGAATGTTGTGTTGACAGAATATTATGTATTGCGTCTTTATTTTTTGTCAGTGTTTATTTTTGTTATTTATTTTTGTTATAAGTAATGCCATGTAACTTTTTTTAATGATCTCAGGAGAAAAATGATAGTTTTACAATACTGCACGTGCTTATTTAATGGATATAAAATTTTGGGTAAAAGTTCTTCATTGACTCAGAGTCCGGTTTGCAAACTCAAATTGAGTTGAAAAAGAAGTTAATTGAATTGCCCACTAGGTACTTATAACTAGAGGAAGCCTGCAGTAATGTCACAATAAGACCTAAACTGAAGGCTTATTTTGGTGGCTGTATTCAAAATTTACAGCCTTGAGCTTAGATAATTCAAGATGTTTTGAAATTTTGAGGACCTGCGGACACCCTACGTCAAGTATTTATGAGAACTACACCTTGAGACGTGTCATCAGAACTTTGTTTCGCGATGTTATGAATGACCCAGGATCAAAGTGACGTGTACTGCTTGTGTTTCAGGAAGCTGAGCTGAACTGGAGATGGAAAGTCGAACACATCATCTTCAAAGCTTTCCGAAACCTCTTCAGCCCCCCGAAGCACTTCAGTGAGGACGGCAGCGTGCTGCAGATAGCTAACTTACCTGACCTCTACAAAGTGTTCGAGAGGTGCTGAGTCTGACGACAGAACCTGACTGAAACTCTAAGATACATGCTGCTCCAACTTTTATACTTTATGTAATATCAGTGTTGTAAATAAATACTTTGTATTAAAGAAGATTGCTTCAAATGTGCCTTCGTGAGTAGAAAACAGAAAACTGTCCTTAACCACGACCACTGGGGTTTAGTGATGTGACTAATGATTAACATGTTGCATCTAACAGTCTGGGTCCCACGCCGACGAGGATGACTCACAAGTTTACTATCCCACATCTGGAATCAAAACAGGGTTAGAGCTATTTGTCCAGCAAGACTTGTTATTTTTAGCTGCAACAGAAATTTAATAAAAAGGGGATTCCCACATTTGCAAATCACATTCCATTTTTCATGTCTGATGTATAGCGGTCGTCCCATGACCAGTAAAAAGGCTCTGTCAAAGCAAATCCTTTTTTTGAACAGACTACCTGCATGTGCCAAGTCTTCACATGGCTTTCTAAAACGAAGACCTGGGACCCGAAGCCAGGAAAAGTGGAAGTGGGTCATGAGTCCCTGAGCGACGCTCAATGTGACAGCAGCCAGCTCATCTTTTATTACATCTACATTTCCCCCTATCACCCTGAGACACATGTACGCAGCGTGAGGGATCAGAGCTCAGTGTCAGGGGAATAAATACACACTGACATTAATTTTCCAAAGACCACATGGATGTAAAAACGTGTGTAAAATGTGGCCCAAACCTTGAAAAAGAAAAAAAAGATTATTCCAGATTTTCCATTACTGGAGGGTCTCTGTAGCACTGATGTAATTCCACGATTTATAGTACTATACTAAATATTTTTCCACCTTTAATCTAGTCAAAATCAAAATTTTAGGCTTGAGACCAAAAAATATAAGTGATGATGGAGATATAAACCCTGGGCGGGTAAAAAGTGAAGTCCTGTTAAAATATGATTTTGTTTTTCTGCAGTGTTTAAAGAGTCTTTCCAGGAAAAAAAAAATTTGAAATATCACCCGATATTTTGGAAAATCAAGGCTAGACTTGCTGGCTTGTTTACCAATTAACGATATTCACAATACTGATTAAAAAAGCCTTCAAGGAATGACCAAGCAAAGATTCACATTGTATATACAGTTCTGTAATTTACACATTTATTTTCAAGAAATCTTTTAAATATTATTTGAAAAAAAAATTCAATGAAACCGCAGCAGACACAATTGGCTCTATATATTTTCAAATAATGACTGCACCTTTTAAATACATTATTATTCTGTACCTGTTAAAACGATTATTGTTTCATTGACGGGTGCAGACCCTCAGACTCCAGGTGTGAAAAGGCACTTCACTGTGTGAGGGAAGCTGGGAAGGTGCAGGGCCGGAGCAGCCGAAAGGGTTCAACAGTTTTAAAAGCATCATTATACTCATTCATGCAACTTATCAAAAAAAATAAAATAAAATAAACAAAACAAAAAGAACAGCCAAGCACCCAGCCAGAGAGATAAAATCTCGTGAATAACATGATGTAGTACAAAGCCTTGAAAAATTAAGTAGTGAGTAGAGAAATGTCCTCAGATGATCTCCCAGCAACTCTGTGGTTTTATTAGTTAAGTTTCTGAGTCATTCCTCTAAAGACATTGGCTCGCCAGACAAAACCAATGCTTATGGTTTATAAAAAAAAAAGTTCACTTTTTTTGTCTGTGCTACAAGTGTATTTTTTTTTTTTAAGTGTTTTTGGTTAGCTACACATCTTAAGTGTTACAGCTTGAAAAATGGAAATGTGCTCCAGACGCAATATGGCAGTCAAAGGTCTGAGGTGCGAGTTTAAGGGCTTCTGTGGTGATGCTGCCTCGCCTCACTGCTGGGACAGGAGGGCGTTCCGGTTGGCCTTCATCTTTTCAAGGCGCTTGACTAGGTGGTTGTTGGTCATCTCCATCTCCTCGATCTTATCCAGGGCTGTGCGCAGCTGTGGGGACAGAAAGGGAGAAGTATGATTCAGTCTGATGAGGCTTGATGCTGTGAAGTCTCTTTGAAAACACAAGTCAGTCACTTCTGTTCTCCTCACCTCTCTCTGAAGTTTCCGTTTTTCCGCCTTTAGTTCGTCCTCTATTTTCTCTGAGTTGTCTGCTGCTGCCTTGTACCTCGACACTTGACCTTCAAGTCTGTTAATCTGGACGTGGATGGAAAAAGTTGTAAATGGCATATCCAACAAATCACAAAGAAACAAATGCTCCAGATTCATGTTTATACTTTCTCTGTCATTTCATGAATACAAGCCAGGGCTGAGCAACATGTACAAAACCAAATATCACCAGATCTGACCAAATACCTCAATATCGATATTGTGACAATATTGTAAGGATGACTATTGGTGCTTTCATGAGATATTTACACGAGATTTTTGAAAAACAGTCATTAGTGATATTAATATGATGACCAAGCAGGTAGAAGTAAACAACAGAACTAGAAATTGCATCCCTGTTTTGTAATGCAGCCTTTAAAACCAGCAACAATTAATGTCATATCACTGTATTACAATATCCAAAATCCCAGATGATATCTGGTCTCATATCAAGATATTGATATGGTATTGATGCATCGCCCAGCCCTAATACAAACAGTTGAGACACGTATTGACAAAGAAATTTCTCTGTGACTTACGTTTTGTTCCATTGTACCCATTTCCTGTTCTGCCTTAGAAAGCTTGAACTTGTATTCACTAATCTGTCTGTTGGCATCTCCTACAGAGAGAAACAGTAAAACAAAGATGTTTTTAAGATCATTTCAAAATGTGAATATCATCATATTCTGCGATCATTTCTTTGCTGCATGTGAAGCAGCCTGTTTGTTGAGTTTGTGTCTGTTGGTAAATGTATACAAATGTGAATGGCTGTCAGTGTTGGAACCAAACTCACTCTGCATCTCAATGAAGTGTAGATCTGTACCGTTCTCCATCCTCTCTCCATCTGTGTACGCACTGTCCATCTTTGAATGTTTCTGTCTCTCATCCTCCAGCTGCATCTTTAGCTTCCTGATCTGAGCCAACAGCTCGTCTTTCTCCTCCGCCAGCTTCCGTAGCCTCACATCTACAAGACAGACAAAAGCAGTAATCAATAGCTGGATTGATATGCGACCTGATAAAACATTAATAAATCAATACGGTGGCTCAATAACAAATCCAAGTAAAACTGCCTAATATAGACTACCACACTCCAAATGAAACTATGCAGCTTGAAATTTGGTGGTATAATCCTTTTAAAATCCATTCATGGGACAAATTTAATAATAAAAATTTAATAATCATAATGACGCTTAAACTGACTACTTCCTTTTAATTAAGATACAGTATGTCCTCTGTTCATTTAGCAGTGGTGGGCCACCACAGCTATAAAATGAGAACCTCTGCTAGAATAAAATGTGAAATTAAAATCTGCATTTTAATCTTACTATTATTTGTTATAAAAATGTATTCCAGAAGTTTTAGAAGCCACCATTTTATCATAATTTAAAAAAAATGTTGGCACTGCAACCTCAACTTGAAAAATAACTTAGACCCAAAATGACAGATATGGGACAAAATGAGAATGATCCCCCAAGGCACCATAGCTGCATAAAATTAAAGGGTCAAACACTGAGAATACATAATTCTTTCAGCACATGTTCATATTCATTTAGTAGAAAATATAATTATTGGACTCAGGTTACACACATTCATCACTAATGTGGACAAAGAGTAATCCCATGTAATGATTTCAGTAGGAGTGTATTCTGCTGAGACTAAACAAACCGCAGAAAGTCGAATATTGCGTGCAACACACAATACATGTTGACATGCTGGAACACAAGATTACTGAACTGCTTTTCTTCTAATTACATGCTTTGGTGTATGTAAACACACATAATCAGATCACTTTAATTAGGATCCATGTAAACAGCTCGTGTGGAGTCTTCAATTGGAAAGAATTCATTTGGATTGGGTGAATTTTCTGCATGCAGCCGTTAACAATGCCTCTATTGTCTCTGTGCAGAAACGACGTCCTCTGACTCACCCAGCGGGCCCTCTCCTGCAGACTCCAGCACCTGGGCGGCCTCCTGGGAGACCACGGTGATCCCTGAGGACAGAGGCTCATGGTTGACATCCCCGTTTGGCGTGCCGTCCGGGATGATGACCAGCCCATGTTTCTGTGAAGAGGATGCAGATTACTGAGAAGAAGCTCAAGAAACTGGACAGAATATAACCTAAATCCACCAGTAAATCTGACCTGCAGGCATGGCTTTTAAATACAGATTAACATGGGACCATATTATGAGTTACACAGAACCAGCCAGTAGTCAAAATGTTGGCATATGGACTAAGATGGAATGAAATGGAAACAAAAACAAAAAGCCAAAACTACATGGTGCAGCATATAACAGCGTTGACGGCATTACTGGCTTCCAACCAAATCAAACAGCAGTTGGGTAGTTCTTTGGCCAGAAACTCATTCCTCTAACCTACTTTCTCTTTTCACAGAGGACTCTGGTCCCTGGCGTCGGGTGACCTACCTCTCCTGCTTTGGACTTCCCCTTGAGGTCAGCGAGCTCATCTCTGAGCTCATCTCTCTCATTCCTAATGCAATCAAAGTACTCTTTCTGCCTCTCTAGGGCCTGGCCACACAGACAAGAGAGAAGACAAGAGAGGAAGAAGAGAGAGACAGAGAAGAGGCAAAAGAGAAGTTGGATAGACTGGTTGGACAGACATGCAACACCACGTGCTACAACAAGACGTCTGACATGCACAAATTTAGACTGTGAAAAAACAACATAAAATACAAACAGACAAAGACACTGGACATGGGTACATGCAAGCAGACAATAACCACAGAAAATAGATTTCCCCTATAACTTTGTTACAGAGAAAAGTATAAGTAGAACACAGGAAATGATGCAGAGTTTGTACGGGGGCAGATAAGTTCTTGAATTTTATACTTGTTGAAAGAAATTTTGCTAGTAAGATATGATGCTTTCATCATTAAGGCTCTAACTTTGTGCCTTAAAGTGGCACAAATTAGGTGAAAAGTTCATGTCATGCTAGAATGTATGTATTTCTCATTTACGCTAAATGAGAAGATAAGTTGTTTTAGTTTACATACTAAAATCTAAACAATTATTAACTTTTCTTTCACAGGCTATCCACTGTCAAGCCTTAACACAATGCCAACACACTTGAACTGTTAGCTGTGACCACAGCATCCAAACTGAAAACATTGTTAGTGGTGCTGAAATAGTCACTGGACATGCACAACTCCAAACTATAAATAAATTAGGATGGGTCCAACTTTGGGCTTTGAGGGTCTAAGGGTCTCCATCATGCAGCTACAGCATGAGAGGCAACAGAGCTGGGTGGACAGTTTCTCTTTTCCACTGATGATCTGACTGATTTACATGTAAATGCATTTGTGTGTCTAAAGCTAAAAGCACAACTGTCTGTTGCCTCTCATATTCTGTCTGAGTGCCCGTCTGAGACCTCCTACCCCAATCTTTTTGTCCTTCCAGTTTATCGTTTCCTGCAGGTCAAACACCTCTCTGGTGAGGGTATCTAACTTAGTCTGCATTCGCTGGGTCTCCTGGAGTGGTAATGAGCAGCAAAAAGGGGACACAGTACAGGAGGAGAATAAGAGGAAAAACAGAATGACATAAAGACAAGAGCAGTGGAAATACACTAATAACATACACTTACAGATGTAAAACCCACAAGATGGGAGCATGATGACAGATTGTTAAATAAATACTGCAATTGTACAAGTGCAAGATGGTGATAAAAGCCTCATTTGAAGAGAAAATATTAAAAATGACTGAAACTGCAGAGACAGAACAAAAGTGTTGAGAGGCAGATAAGACAGTGAAACAGAAAGCCAAATGTCAGGGGAGATGGAGTCGAGGAAATGACCGAGGGGCAGACCAGTGCCAATCAATCCTTATCAAGTTACTGCAGCACAGAGCCTGCTCTGCAGCCTGCACTGACGCACAAACACCTTTCAAGGTGTTGACAAAATAGAGGTGTGATGTCGTCTCGCTGCCAGAAACAATTTCTTTTTCCTTATGCAACGGCTGCCGTACCTCTATAAGCTCGTCTCTCTGTCGGATTCCCTCTTTTAGCTCTTCTTGTTTGTGCTGCAGGACTGTACACGTGTGCTTTTGTCTTTCTAGTTCCTGAAACCAAAGGGACACAATCTTTGAGATCACAATCATTCCATGCAAATATTTTGTATGTTTACCTGTTGATTTTAAGTTTCATAAACTTGTACTTTGTGGGTTTATGAAATTGAAATGACTAATTGATTGACAATTATCATTTCAAAAGCTGATTAATCATTTTAGTCATTTATCAAGTAAAAAACCCAAACTTTTGCTGATGTCAGCTTCACTAAGATAACTAAGATAGTAAGATTTGCTTACTTTCCTCCTTTCATATCATTATAAAATTAATACTTTGGGTTTTTTGGCTGCTGCTCAGACTAAGGAAGCAATTCTGAAAAATCAGTCTGGATTCTGGTAACTTCCAATGAGTGTTTGTCATTATGTGACGCCTGATTAACTGAGTAATGAAAAAAAATCAGCGATATATTAATCAACAATGAAAATTAGCATTAGCTGCAGCCCTTGAAACTGATTAGTATTTCTTAGAAGGGATTAAACAGGGTTACAGACTTCAGAATAATTCACCTTTGACTTGTCTTCCACCTCCCTCCTCATCTCTGCCATCTGCTCCTCCATCTCCTCTATGACGTCCTTGAGTGTGTCCACCTGGTAGATGAGGTTGGCTTTGTCGTTGTCCAGCTGTGCGTTCGATACCATGGCTTTCTTATACTTCTCCTCCACCTCTGCAAGGGACTCCTGACAGGCAAGGTGCAAACAAGTCAACGAGGGTGGACCAATTTCAAAGCCCAGCTCACCTGCCTACATGCATCAGGTGGGTTGTCTGGTACAAAAAGATGTTTTCTGTAACACACTGAACACAAACCCATTTCTTATGTTTAACCTGAAGGTCAGTAAGATAAGGAAGGGGCATAATTCTCTAGAGTGATTATTTTTTCCTACTTGTTCATCTCAAATGTCAAGTGACACTGTGATGTTTGTGATGTAAAAGTAATGAAACAATTTGTATGCACTGAATCACTCTGAGGAGTGAAACAAGGCATTGGTGGAAAAAAGGGATCTGAAATAGAGAACTACGAGTGAAACCGGGAAACAAAAAGATGGTGAAACAAGAAATCTCACTAAAGTGTTCCAGCTGTATTGAAATCTACCGAGGACAAGCTGAGAGTCAGATGTGTTAGTAAACTACCCTTGTCAACAAAACATACAATGTGCTTCCTAGGAGAACAGTGAGGTATTGAGGGTGACTTCACAGGTCAAACCAGAAGGTCATCCAACGCCTGGGTGGAAAAAGAGCCTCAAATTCAAACCATGACAGCTGTCTGTCAGCAGGTGGAGTACAACAACTCTTTAAAAACTGAAAGGACTAGTAGGATTTTGGGACACAGCGTTCATTCCAGGCCACAACCAGTGAGTTGGATCGAAAAATGATGTGAGGGAAGGTCATGCAAAAAGAGGATCATTACGCCATTCAGACTGGGAGCCCATACAGAAGTGGCTGTGGTGTTAGGAGTTATAG
>OMKZ01029250.1:0-12806 GCA_900302535.1 Neoniphon sammara
ACTTGTGAGTGGCAGATTGAGGAACGTAAAGCCAAGCTAGTTCCGGATTCATGAACTGGAGCACAAGCATGTGTGCGAGCAGTCTCGTGCTCTCACACACACACACACACACACACACACGCACACGTGCACACACAGACACACACACACACAGACACGCACTTACAATCTCCATGCTGAATAGCCTAACAACACTGAACTGTGCAGAAAAGCGACAATCTGTTCATTCAAAGTAAAGTCACAGTTATATAAGAAGCTGTCTGGTTTTTTTAGTTTGATAAGTACAGCCTCACACAAAGAAAAGAGAGGATTAGATGGAAGGAAAATGTTGACCACCTTTCCACTTTTTTATTTTCCCTTTTTTATTACTTTTGAGATTTGTTTTTACTCATTTTAGAGCTATTTCAGAAAAGGTGAAAAGAAACTACTTTGTTAAGACGTGTAATCTAACCATCATCATGTTGTAGTTAAAGGCATTTTATCAATCAAACTATCAATCAATCTATCTATCTATCTATCTATCTATCAATAGCAATAAAGGAAGAAAAAGGATAATTAATCAAGAGGAGACTGGTGCTACTCTCGCAGCATACATGGAGAGAGTTACAGAAAACTGATATCAGCTACAACAGGACTGACCACACAGTCTGCCAGTCAGTGAGCCAGCTTGGCAGATAGTCCTTTAATAAAAGTGACACAGTCACCATAAAAAGTGCACAATAGTTATCCAAAAATTCCAGCATAAAACAAAATAAGTATGAAATTAAATAACTGATCCGACTGAAAAAATTAAGAGAATAACAAACAGATTTTACTCACAAAAAAAGTTTCGCCTGCTTAATAGTAATCCAAACTTCTTCTTTTTTTCCCAGCATCAGACCAGTTACAAAGGAACAAATGGAAGATCAGCGCTCTCATGCCAGCTCTTTTAGCTCACACAAAACTTGATAACACCTCTAGCAGTGGGATAGAGCTTTTTTACAGGAGGAGAAAAAGAGTCGATAAAGCAGTTTTAAGTTAGGTTGATGTTCTACATTTCATGCCATATAGATAGAGTATGTGCACGAACGAAAGACGTCTCTCTTTCAAATTTCGACTTGCGTCTCAAGCAGCTGCATTTTGCATCAACAGGGCATCACAGCATCACACCGTAGACAATCGCAACAGACATCAGTAAAGACAACAGAGGTACAATTTTGACATGTTGTAAAGCTTTCCAACAGTATGTCACTGTAACATGCAAACTGCGTAAGTTACACCTAAAAATGACAGAAAATAAAATAAAATAAAAGAAAATAAAATAAAAAGAAAATACTACAATATTTACAATATTTACAATAGTTACTTGACTTTACATGATTTGTTTGGTTTATCACAGAAGGTTATGGCTACTTTTTGAAGGTTAAAATTTAAACTGTAAAATAAACACAGCAGATAAAGACAGAAGGAACAACTAGCACAAAACAGCATGACAGCACGACAAAAGCATAGAAAACGGAGAAAGAGAGAGAGAAAGAGAGAAATACAGAAAAGAGAGGTTGAGAAACAAATGAAGTTGAGAAAGAGAAATATATAGAGAGAGAGAGAAAAGAAGAAAAGCAGAGTTGTACCTGCTGCCGGCTGTTTGTGAAGATGAGAGATGAGGTCCTCTCTGCCTGTCTGTCCTGTCCTACTCTGTGACTTAGACTGAGACTGAGCGCTCCCAGACTGAGGGAGAAGAGGAGCTTTGAGAGTGGGAGAGAAAGAATCACTCCCAATGAGAGAGAGAGAGAGAGAGAGAGAGAGAGAGAGAGAATCCCAGTGAGAGAGAGAGAGAGGAACAGAGGGAGTGCACACTGAGAGAGAAAGAGAAAGAGAGAGAGAGAGAGAGAAATCCCTCCCAGTGGGAGTGAGAGAGAGGAGAGTGCGCTGTGAGCCCATGTGTGTGTGTGTGTGTGTGTGTGTCAGCCACATTGAGATACCCTGCTGTGAGCGTATGTATACGAAAGTGGTGTGTGTGTGAGAGTTCATAGGAGCAGTTTCCATCAGTGTCCCAGCTGAGCACTGATCAAACTTCTCGTGTCGTTTCTGTGTTTTGGTCAGTATGTGGTGCAGAGTGTCAGGGGAGACAATGTGTATCGTTGAGAACGTGACAAATCTGATCCCAAATCAGATTCGTACCCACAGCACTATGTTATCATCTGTGTTGACGTGTACCTGGCGGCCACAGTGTATTTGTGTTGATCAAGGTACACACATACATCTCTACAGCTTTGTGTGAATGTCGGTGTGTGGAACATGTGTGTTTGTACGTGCGTATGAATCTGTGCATGTGTGTGAATCTGATGCATCTGTGTGTACGGGTGAATGCACATGCACAGGTTAGTGAACTGCATATGTGTTTCTTCCCGTGTGTCTGCATGCTGCATGTCTAAGACTCTGTGTGAAAATTTAGTCACCAGCTCAGACAATAAGAATATGCTCCTATCTAAACCAAAAAAATGAATGAACTTTATGAATGAATGTTTAATGAACTTTATTTTCCTTCTCTCTCTCTCTCTCTCTCTCTCTCTCTCTATTTATTTATTTATTTATTTCACTCTAAATTATTAAAATAAGCCAAAAAATAGTGTCTCCACCTCTATGCTATAGCTTCTGTTCCCATGTTTCTCCTTCTCTTAGCCTCTGGCAGAAACATAAAGGGACAGAGAGAGGACAGAGAAAGTAGAGAAAACCTATATATATATAAGGAATAGATAAGGAAATGTAGAGGCAGCCTCCACCCTGCACTGCACAAAATATCTGCACATTAGAGAAGAACACTTTCCTAAAGTCCACCACAACTTTGAAAACCCTCTAAGTAACTAAATCGAATTTACTTTTGGAAAAAGAAATGACTGGGCATGATGGATCTTACTTGTCATAATTCAACGACAGAGACAAAAAAAAATAAATTGTCATTAGAAAAGCTGATTATTTGGTAAGGGAATCTGTTCAGTGCTTTGAAAACAACTTTTTTTTTGTCATTATCCTCTTTTTATTTATATTTGCTCTGCGTATGTGCTTTGGCAGTACACATGTTTGTATTTCATGCCAGTTGAACCCATCTGAATTGAAAACTGACAGACATGGAAAAGATAGGGTAAGCTGCTCTCTCACCAGCATCTGTACTCACTCCTCGTATTACCCTCTCTCCCTCCCTCGTCTGTCTCTATATATTCTTTTCTCTATTTATATTCTTTCTTTCTCTGTCCCTAACCTTTCACCCCATTTCTGTCCTCTCTTTCACCTCTGTCTCTCCCACCCTGCCTCTGTCCTCTCCCTCTGTTTTCTGTCACTCCTGCTTAAATCAAACAGTGACTCCACCACCCGCTGTCTCATTAGCCTCTTCTTAACACAGTATCCAACCTTTTAGCCTGTCTGTCTGTCTCTCCCCATTGCTCTTCACTTACATCTTTTTTCACTTTTCTCTCTGTTTATGTCTTTTTGTCTCTCCACCTCTAGACACCTCCAAGTCCTTGTTATACCCTCTGTCTTTCGCTCCTTCTCTGTTGTTGACTCTCTCCTCTGCCCCTTCCCCCACACAGCCTCCCGTCCCTCCATCCGTCACATTATTGTTGTCGTCCTAATGCGATGACCGATTGGACACAGATATGATAGCGTGCAGCTCTGTGCAGCTGCAGGGATTAATATAGCCTCAGACAAACATATACAGCATCAAATCCTCCAAATCTCTGACATAGGCAAATCTTTGCTGCATGACGTAATAAGTGCACAACATGTTAAACTATGTGGGCATATGCATCTGTTTCCAGAGTCCATCCTCAAGTGTGTGAGAGTCCTTTAGTGTGTATGTGCATGTGTGTGGTTTTTTTTTATCAATGTGTATGTGTGTATCTCTGTAAGCTCAGTTTTTACCAGTGTGTGGTGTATAGGGCTGGGCAATATGGACATGATATCTTTGACCCCAATACTTCAATATCGATATTGTGATGATATTGTAAGCATGACTACTGGTGCTTTCATGAGATATTCACACACAAGAGATTTTTGATAAACAGTCATTAGTAATGTGTATATCAGGGTCCAAAATTAACAACTGCCAAGAGTCAGGTGAATACAAGAATACAAGCTATAAGTTCAGAAAATTATATCATTTTACTGTAAAGCAGCTTGAAAACCAGGAAAAGACACTTAAGCCCTATCACAATATTACAATATCTAAAATCCCAAACCATATCTAGTCTCCTATCACGATGTTGATACAATATCAATGTATCGATCAGGCCTAGTGGTGTGTATGCATTTGTCTAGACGTGTGTACGTAGATGTGTGTGGTTGTGTGTGTGCATTCATGTGCATGTACACAAGTGTGTGTGTGTGTGTCAAGGAAAGTGACGCTTCATAATGTTATGTAATGTTCCTCTAAGTTGAGCAGAGAGTCAGAAACTGCCCCTGGTGATCACACACTGACACAAATGAATGAACACGCGCGCGCGTTCAGAGAGGAGCACACGTTCATCAATCGATGGAAGTGCAAAACACACAAGGAGCAAATGCACATGCAAGAACTGGAGGCTAGGAGATGAGGGGAGTGGGGAGATTTTGATTGAGGGAACAAAATGCGCCCCCTGTAGCCCGAGACATGACGTTTTTTACTTCTGGTTGTGTAGAATATTGCAGACTTGCGCGCGTAGTTTCACACACAAAAAACACTAAGAGATGAAGGATAAGATTTGTCCTGACCTTTACAATTAACATTTAAATTCTCTAAATACAAGTGGTGCATATGTTCAGTGTCAGAGGCTTGTCTCCGTCTATCTGGCTGCTCTAACAGAGAAACAGCGATGAGGAGAAGAGGGGGAGGACAGATAGAGAGAAATGAAAGGATGAGAAAAAAAAAAACAGCCTCACAGCAGCCAGCTGTTCCTCCTCCCTTTGAAACATCTGTCAGAGAGAGGGGCAGGGGAGAAAGTAAAGAAAATTAGAGGAATGGAGAATAACGAGAAGATGGAGAGAGAAGGAAAGAGGGATGGAGAAGAAGGAGAGAGAGAGAGAGGATATAAAATACTGTCAAAACTCTGTGTGTGTGTGTGTGTGTTTGTGTGTGTGTGTGTGTGTGTGTGTGTGTAAGAAGAAGTCTGTCATGTGTTTTTTTGCATGTGGGTGTGTGTCCTCACCCTGCCTGATGAATAAAAATCAAAATAATTTCAAAATGTATGAAATCTATAGAATCCCTTTACGTTAGGGGTAATCTTATGTAACATTAAGGTCCTTCTCAGTATGAACCAGTGACGTGAGAAATAATCCAAATCCAAATAATAAATCAAATCCTGTGATGAGTATTTTGATGCGGCATCAGCGACACTGGCACAAAGCCCTCCGCCCTACATAGAACTGATGTGCTCATCTTTAAAACTGCCAATGTGACAGAAATTTAACACAATTAAAGTACAAAGTGAGGCATTGGTTGGCGAGTTGAGACAGGGTCAGCATCACACTGCAGAGGGTACACTCGAACTTGGTGCAAGAAAAAGTGTCTGTCACACTGTTTTCTGCCTCATAATTTACAAATCGAATTTCTACATTTAATAAATCAGCCAATCTGTGCCAGGTCCAGTCAATGCTCTACTCGCTAACACTGCTTTGACTAGACATGAATGAATGTAAAGAATCTGTCATTACCTCTATCTAATTTTAGATTTGCATCAAAATGAAAAATTTAAAAATAACCCTTTCATGACAAATTATATATTGAGACATTTTAACATTTTTGAGGCCTTTAAATAATTTAATTTTACACTTTTTCATTTTTCATAAAGACAAGCAGAAATCTTGTACTGAGTGGGGTTTTGCTGGGGCAAAAAAAAATGAAAAAAAGATTCAGATTACTATCATTATATAGGCTGATTATGCCCAAATAGATGTAGGCTGAAAATAATTTTCAGATTTTACAAGTTATTGAGCTATGTGATGAAAAGAAAATACTGCTGCCAGAACGTGTCCAGAGGGAATATAGGGTGGCTGAATTTATGACAAGAATACACAGGGCAATAATAACTATGAGAAAGGGAGAGAAAAGTGAGAGAGAAATAGAGAAAGGAGACTTGAGACAGAGGGAGACAAACTGAGGGAGAGACATACAGGGGGTGTCCATCTCTTTTGGGTTTAGGTTGCAGTGAGAGAGATGAGGAGAATAAAAATAGTTAGCAGGGGAGAGTGAGAAAGACAGACTGTTACAGAGAGAGAGAGAGAGAGAGAGAGAGAGAGAGAGGCCTGCTCTCCATGGCTGGTTGGCTCTGTGGCTGTGGATGTGTTTAGGTTAGCTGGAGGCTGTGGAGAGCCTGACAGAAGAGCAGAAAACAGCATCCACTGACATCACTGAGTGACCTTATGCAGCCCTCTCACTTCACTAACACACACACACACACACACACACACACACACACACACACACACAGAAACCCACCCCACATAGACATATACATCCACATCATATAAACTGACACATGCACATCCACAGACGCATGCAAACATGCACATACATTCATGTCTTAAGTACAGTAGGCTAAATATTGTCTGACTTGCTAATGTTTTATATTCTGGTTTATTGGCAAATAGTGAACAGCGAAGAGTGAATACTGAAAAACCCAATAGATTATGTTTTTGTGCATACACTCACATTAAATAAAGTTCAAGCTCATTTACTTATTTAGCCCTTCATCACAAATATGTCCCACAGGACTTTGCAAAGAATGAGCCGAGATCCAGAGGCTGGAAAATGAATGAGCAAACTTGCAACACACATAAAGCACACGAGCGTAAATGCAACACAGGCACCTTTGTGTGCAAGCATCAACTCACACTTAGGCACACAGGAAGATATGCGTGCAGATACTGTGCATAGACACAATCACACAGACAGATCTTCCCATCCTGTACACACTCACTCTTCCCATCATTTTCATCATCCGTTTCATGATGTTAAGCTCCATTTAACACTGTGCCCCGCTGAGCAGACACACCAACTCTTGCTGTTGCATGCGCTAAGATGTGAAGTCTGTTACAGTAAGTTCACTTCACGAAATCTAGCCTCCTGTTATCACACGCGAGCTTGTGTGCAAACCCAAACCTAAATGTGACAAAAGTCCAAATCAGGACAAATCACACACAATTTCTCTTTCTCTGTCTTTCCTGACTCTCTGCTTTGAAGTTATGCTAAATGCCAAGAAAAACAATAATTTGTTAATTGTTAGCTTAACTAATGCAAACTAACTCACCAAAACAAACAACAAAATGTAAAGTCTTTTTTTGCCGAGTTATTTGAGCAAGATAAAAATGGATGAAAGTTTTGTGCAGGTAGTGACAGCCACCACACACCTCTTCAATTTCGCTTTTGAGGTTTTGTTTTGCTAGCTTGCTAATGCTAATTGTAGCAACTTCCTTATTGTTCCTATGCATGCCATGCTCCTCCCTAGCAGCACTGACTGGTTTGAGAATAATCAGAAAACTAAAAAGAACAAAGTGGTGATGGATATGGTGGAAGCTGTGAACATATAGCCTACAATGTGGCAGGAGAGTGATTTTAGTTTAGAATAACAGATAAGGCAGATGAGTGCTTTTACAGATAAATGCTTTTACAGAGAGTTAACAGGCATTTCATCCTGCCTTTTATGTGATGCTAAGGATAGTTGAATACTCGTACTAGCCTACTGTTTGATGGCTCAGGCTCCAACGAACATACTGTACAAGTCAACCCTGTTACAGCTGTATGCGCTGGGATGTCAACCATGTTACTGGCTGCATGGCCTAAGATGTCAGCTCTGTCACTTAGTTATTCGTGTGTGTCAACTGCCATGTAAGTGAATTAGTCCTACATGCTTGGCAGAGCAGCCCAGTGTTTGCATCCTTATAGAAACAATGACAAGAGTTAAATTTACATTTATTTAGGACATTGTCCAATCAAAAACAATTTAAGTCAAGTATACTTGACAACAGCAGTCATGCAGTCTGGCATTTTTAAATGCCAAAACTGCATAATTTCACCCAGGTCTCCTGAAAATTGTACCAGTGGTATCTAGTGTGAAAAATATTAAATTGCACATTGAATATCAATTATTTACAATAAGCTCTGTTTTCTGTATATGCTATATGAATAAAGTTTATTTTATCTTTCTCTATATAGAGATAGATTTGGTGAAAGGGAATAATTCGCCCCTGTTTGCAGAAATGTATTTCTTTTCTGATTTGTAAAGCTGAAACCGGGTGAAACAGGAATTTACTTTCACATTATGCCCTTTCATAGATGTGTGCATTTCATCCACAGTCTATGGTGATTACAGCCTACAGTCCATACACTGGTTCTGCTCTCTGTGGCATTTGCACAAGTGACACAGCACCCTGTGTGGAGAGGATTACCCTAATCCTGTGGTAAAAAGAACACAACAGTTTTATTACATTGCCTTGATACAGATAATACCATATTGCCAAGGTATTCCCAAATAATGAGTTCAGTGTGACAGAATGTTCTGTAGAGTTGAGCTACTAAGCATTTATCTCATGCTTATGCATGAGCATTTATTATCATCTGTGGGATTTAAAGCCTGATACATGCCTGATACATGCTCCTCTTTATGGATTGAATTGTCAGTTCAGGTTTTAGATAAGGGCTTTGTACACATTAATGGAAACTCTAATTTCTAACTCTGGTCCTCACAGATTTTACCTTTTTGTTGCTGGGTAAACATGAAAAACACATCACATCTTGGACTCAACTGTTAAAAATCTGTTTGATTTTCCATGTCCAACCAAAGCCATCATCTAAAAACTTAAGTACATGAGCATTTGTGAATGCATAAGAAATGCGATGTAAAGAAAAATGTGTTGTGTCCCTTTGTTACGGTTCATAAAGCAGCATTATGAAGGGATGTCACCACAAGGTCAGCTGTTAAAGCTGGCAGGCTTGGAAAACATGTTGATTTCCCTCAGATTTGTGAGTGTGTGTGTGTGTGTGTGTGTGTGTGTGTGAGAGAGAGAGCGAGAGAGAGAGAGAGAGAGAGAGAGAGAGAGAGAGCGTGAGTGCGTGCTTATATAACTGTAGTATTATTTGTTTCTATACTAAGCATGTTTACGTATGTAAATGTGCATGTTTGTGTGTGTGTGTGTCTATGTCTATGTATTAGTCATGCCATCAACTTCTGTGTCATAGCTCTGTGTTCATAAGACAAGGCAGGTTGTTGCGTGTGTGTATTTGTGTATCTGTCTGCCTAATCTGTCACACCATCCCTCCTGAATGAACAGAGCATTACAGAGTTTATATTATGCGTGACATGAGTGACTCATCCCCCTGTGTGCTTTATGTTCAGCATTTGTGACTCTGCACATTGAAATAGTAAAGTGGCAGCCAGAGATGCCTAGAGATGCATGCACATTTAAAACGTACCATGTACATGTTGGACTTTTGACTGTACCAAAATGGACTAGTCAATAAAGTTTTTTTTTAACATTTGGTCTTTAGCATATGTACACAGTTTGTTCCAGTTTGTTTGTAAGGTGAAGCATGCAATGATGACCCATTTGGCCACACTGACCAAGCACTTTGGTAGCCCTCATTCACTTTGCAGCTTTTTTTTTCCATGGACCTCTTACCAGCTTTGTATGCTGTGCATATACACACTCCTCCACACCCCACAGACACTACAGCCCTGATTCATAAAACTCAACAGTAACAATGTTGCTCAGTGCAAATTCTGCAACCCGGTAACTTAAGAAATAAACAAGTAAGAACTAGGTACACATTGATGCTCCAACCCACCTCATCTCATCTCACTTCATCTCCTCACAGCTCCATGTGCCAAATAAGAAAACACTATTTATGAAATGAAAAGACAGCATTTTGGAAGATTCAGATCTCTATGACTGTGATCACAATATAATGTCATTGTACACTGCAACACTCTGATATGAGATCTAAAATTTCAATTCATACCTACAGTGGATTCATTTTAACTGCTTAGAAAAATCATAATAAAGCCCACAGTATCTCAATAAGACTGATGAAAGTAATTTTTGGATTGCCTGAAAGGACACCGTACTTCATCATGATGAATAAAATCTGCTGTCTGTGTCAGAGAGCTGCACCCCTGCAGTACCTGATAAACTCTCCAGCAGATGGTTATCTGACCAAACTCTCCATCAAACACACTTTGATGGACATGACTTAATTAAGACCAATCCACCACTCACTTACAGGAAAAGAAACTTTCGAATTCAGAGAAAAGTTTTAATCCCATGCCTCACAGAGAGCGAAGGTTCCAAGAATTGTATCCACTTTCGTTGGCATGGAGTTGATGATCAGTGACTTCGATAAACAGCAGCAAAAAGGATATGGACGTGTCCATTTCAAATTAAGTGTAGCCAACGAGTGAGTAAGACTCCTGGCCAATAAACAAGCTGGAGGCGGGTCTTCAGTAAACAGTAGGCCAGTCACACACAGCTGCTCCTGTATGAGGTGTTTTCCAGAAGTGGTTAACTAAGCATTTGTTTACTGTAGCTACATTGGTTTGAGACATAATGAAGAGACTAAAGGAGAGTCAAAATTTAGATTATGCTTCATGAAGAGTTTGAGAATTTGAAAGACAATTGCATATCCATTTTTCTTCTGTTTGTCAAGTGACAGATCAACTCCATTCTAACAGAAATGACCACAGTTTTTGGAACGTTTGTTCTCCATGTTACTGAAAAAAATTTTTCCTCTGACATTCAAGACAACTCAGGGTGAGTGGATAAAAAAATAAAAATTAAAAAAATAAAAGATAACTTTTGAGCAAAGTATTTGTTTATGTGACCCTAGAGCCTTTCAGGAAGAAAATATAGCTTTATTTTCTCAGTTGCTGGGAATCAAAGTTTTGGAGATGTAAGGTTTTAGATCCCAACAGTGTTATGGAGCTGATTTCTGAGTCCTCGGGGACACTTCATGTTGGGTGATTAAGGAGCGCACAGTGAGCAGACCTGATTAACTATGTGGGAACAGATGGCTATCGCAAAAGGCTCTCCATCAAACTCTTTCAGCTGGACAGGGTTCACGTCTGGAGCAAACGACTTCAGTTAGCACTGACAACACTCTGGTGATTAAAGGAGAATATCACTCAATTCAAGAACTCTAATGTCATTCTTGTGGTCCAGGACAAACGGATCCATGTTTGTGGATATGAACAGCTCGCACTTAAAGCCAGTGAACATAATACTCTAAATGTGTGTTGTCAGCAGATGTCAAATCTGCAGTTACTTTGTTACTTTACAGTACATTGAGAATAAGGCAAAATTGGGGAAAATAATATGGGGCACTTGGATATGGACATGGATATGAGCACTTGGATATCTATATCTACAAAATTACCCTGGAAGTTTACCCAGCAATTTTCATATTAAGGACTTAGAATTTTAACAAACTTTGTGGGAAAACCTCTGAGAAAGTATACAATATCTGGGAGATGCTTTCCATTACTTTAGTGTGTCTTTGCACAGAGGTTTAGTTGATTTACTACCTCTGAGCAGATGGTTATCATAGCAGATTCTCCATCAAATCTACACAGCTGGACAGGGTTCACGTCAGGACATGGGTTCCTAACCTGCACCACAGGACTGCAGGATGTGTCATTGTCATCAGTGAGGGTAGTTTAGGATACTAATCTTGGCTTTTCAACAACATGTTTTCAATACAACTTTTAATACATGTTATATCAGGAAATAGTAGACCGTTATGTCAACAAACAGGAGACTGTGTTGTCCCAAACTACAATGATAAACTACAAAACTTTTCATCACCATCTTTGATAATGCTTGCAGAAAATGAAACAATGTTGCTAAATGGGAAAATCTGCAGAGCCAAGGAAACAGTTTGTAGATTCAACAGCAACAACTCTTTTCCTCGCTCCTTTTCTCCTTCTAAAAACGCTCCCACCCTCAGATGGCAGTGTCAGATGTCACAACATAACATTGATGATGTCATAAGTGTCCATTGTGATGTATGTTCAGTGACTACGGCCAACACTGGCTGAAATGGTTCATTTGGCTTTGAGTAACGAATGAGGTAAGAAGTCCATTCAGAGAGTTCCTGATACAGCACTAGTCAGTTATACTTCAATATGATTCCAGTTGAGGAGATGAGCCTACTTGTCTTGGATACTAAATTAAAAACACCTGCCAGTAGTTTGCAATACAAATCCACTTGTTTTCAGAATGCTGACACTTGTTCCTTGTAAAATTCCTGAAACCTGAAACTGGATGACAAAAAAGTTAAATCATAAATTGGAGTTGGTGGGATAATTAATTGTTGTCCATCCAATAGACACACAACAGCATAACTTCCAAACAGATGCAAAGATTTCCACCCAATTTGGCATAAGATGTGCCCAACTTTTCACACCTCCTGGCCAAAAGAGGGCATGGTAGTAGGCGTGGCATATCACAATGTTGTATTTTGCCTTGTTTGAAAATTTGACACTTGTTTCAAAATGCTGACACCTTGCCTTGTTTCAAAATGCTTACAATTGATTCTGGGTGAATTCTTGAAATATGTGAAACTGCAGGAGATAAAACCAAGATCATCTAACAGGCATACTCCTCTACTACAACAAATTAGATTTAGCTAGATAGATAGATAGATAGATAGATAGATAGATAGATAGATAGATAGATAGATAGATAGATAGATTTTATTTTGTGTGTGTGTGTGTGTGTGTGTGTGTGTGTGTGTGTGTGTGTGTGTGTGTGTGTGTATCTGTGTATCTGTCTGTCTGTCTTTGCACATATTCATGTTGTTTACT
>OMKZ01029254.1:10159-42717 GCA_900302535.1 Neoniphon sammara
CTATTTGTCTGAGTGTGCGCATGTTATGGTTAGATTGATATTTCACTGATATTGAGCTTGTACTAATAATCAGATATCATCGATGTCGTCCTTCTCTGATATGATGCATTTTGATTGATTACATATTTATTTCTGGTTGTCTATGGAAGCCCTACTGTCTACTGTTTCAGAAGATGTCAGTAAGTTTTTCTCTATATTTAAAGATATTAAATATATTAAGTAACAGCAAACCCATATCGGTTTAACTCTAGTGTGTGCCTATCAAAGCGCGAGCATGTGTGTGTGTTAGACTGAGAGAGGGGGAGAGAGACAAGGAGACAAAGGGGACGTTCGGGTGCTCTGGCCTATAGGCTGCTCTGGCTGGTTTGGACGGCAGCGGCAGGGCTTTCTTGACGCTGAGCCGTGAGGACAGGAGGAGGCCCAGCCGTGACGCTCATCACATCTGAAGCCCCCATCTGTACTGGTGTCTCCCCACCAGTCAACTAGCCAACACACACACACAAACACATAGGCATAGTTTTAATCTCTTCTGACAGTGCTCACATTCAGTTAGGCCCCACAGTGCTTGTGCATGTCACTGACCATAAACAAAGCATACACTACTCTGCAGGAGACACACCACAGGACATGGGGGCACGGATACCCGAGAAATACCACAAGACAGGGGTGTGGAGATGGTGTGTCGCAGGGTATGTGTGTGTGATGTATATGATGGGTTTATGTGTGTGTCTGAAGCTTCCAGGGAAGGAGAACAGATGCCTGCAGGTCATGTCATATCTCTGACATCAGGGCCAGGTCAATGGCAGCTGAGCCAATGGAAACAAAGCGCCACCAGTTAGTACATGGTTTGGCTGAGTGCTGCATGTGGTCAAAACATTATTTTTACACAGTAGGCAATTCATTTTTTAAGGAATATTCCAACGTTTTGGGCAAAATACCCTTTTTCCAACTTACCCAGACTGATACCATTTTCACCTCTGTATGTCCACTGGTTCGGTTCCGGTTTGCATTTCATGCTAGCTTCATATAAAGGCTTGAACTCTACAGGAGTCGTTAGCCTAGCTTCATCAAAGTGAAAAAATAAACCTTACAGCAACTCCGAAGCCGTCTTATTTAAACAGTGTATCATGTATTTGAAATATTCGACTTGGATTTTTTTTAAAAAAATGAGTCGTTTTAGGAGAAGTTAGATGGTAGGAACTATAACCAATCAACCAATGACAACATGTGTTCAGTGGTTATAGTTCCCACTATCTATAGTTCCAACCATCTAACTTATCCTAAAATGCATATTTCAAATACACATGAAACACTGTGTAAATAAGACAGCTTCAGAGTTGTAAGGTTTATTTATCACTTTGATGGAGCTAGACTAATGACTCCTGTAGACTTCAAGTCTTTATGCTAAGCTAACACGAAATGCAACCCATAAGAACCGAACCAGTGGACGTACAGAGGTGAAAATGGTATTGAACATTTTGTCTAAGTCTGTGTAAGTCAGAAAAATGGTATTTTGCCCAAAACATGTGAGCATTCCTTTAATGTTATGTAGTCAAGAAAGTACACTTCATAGACGCCACTTGAGCTAAATCTCAACCACAGTTCTTCTAGTTAAATAACATTAAACTGAAGCCCATTGGTACAAGAGGGAAGGAAGCTAATATGAAGCCTAGCACTCTTTCTATTAACTGAGAAAAATGCACTCGAAGCAAAACATAGTTATCTTAGCTAGTTAGCCTAGCTAACATTCCAAGTTCAAACTATTTGAGCCATATGTAAGCTAGGTAGCCTTCTGAACTTCCAATATCATGAATAATCATGAACAACAACAACAAAAAGTTATTAAGAGATTCAGATTTCCTTGTTTGCCATTCAGATGTGTCAATTAGCTAAACTGCACTCTAAATAATAGGCCTAATTATTACTATGGTAAATGGACTGCATTTATATAATGCTTTTCTAGTCTACCAATCACTCAAAGCGCTTTACAATGTATGCCTCACATTCACCCATTCACACACACACTGATGGCAGAGGCTGCCATGCAAGGCACCAACAAGCTCATCAGGGGCAGTTAGGGGTTCAGTGTCTTGCTCAAGGACACTTCAACACACTTTCTGGAGGAGCCGGGGATCGAACCGGGAACCTACCGGTTACTAGGCGACCGCTCCACCTCCTGAGCCATGCCCCAAGGTCTATGGGGTGGTTAATTGATGTTGCTGTCTAATATTGACTGCTACATGTACTTAGTCCTACTGGATGTTTTCTAATGCTGATGTATCTTGGGGTTGTAGACCTTTTTCACATGAAATAGCAGGTAAACACAGGTGTTACTAATGACATTAATGAAGGTTCAGTTCCATTTAGGTCTAACAGAGCCAGGGTCCTGCTATTGTTCATGCTGGCTCACTGGAAAGACTCTGCTACACTTAAATGGAACAGAACCTTCATTAATGTCATTAGTAACACCTGTGTTTAGTTTTGTGATTGCTTGGAAGCTATGGACTCCAGTGCCTGTTAAAATAAATAAAAAAATAAAATTCACTATATGTCTTTTCAGAAAAAAAAATCATTTTTAACCTTTTTGAAAACATATAGGCACACAATCCTCTGGCGTACTTTGGCATATTTACAGCGCCTGTCAAAAATTATTACTTTAGACTTTTGTGTTGTGTTTTGGTTAGATGAGCTTCCAGTGTGGGTCCCTGGAGAAGGAGTTTGAATCCCGCTGCGCTAAAATGAGCTCTTTTGCTGCTGGCTGCTCAGGGAACGGAGACATAGACAGATATTACCACTGGAGAAATCCTGCTGTTTAAAGATTGTTTTAAAGCATTTCTAGTTTAACTAAGCTATGTTCTGTGGAGGCTGACGGGAAAGACAGGAGAAGGAGAGAGGAGATGACACGAATAAAACAAAAAGTCAGACTTGAACCCACAACATCAAGTCCATGGTGCGTGCCTTAGAGACCCCCCATGTTCCATGTGGAATTGATATGTATCCTGAAAGATCTGATAGAGAACAAAATATGCCTCTCTCTCTCTCTCTCTCTCTCTCTCTCTCTCTCTCTCTCTCTGTGTGTGTGTGTGTGTGTGTGTGTGTATATATAAAATATATATAAATCAAACAGATGTGTCACAAAACACTTGTCACTTGAATTATCCTTCTGATTCACTGATGGAGTGGTGGATAAAGCAATAAAGCACATAGCAGAGACACATTGTAATGTCCAATGTAAATGAAATCCAGTTACATGAGATCTGGACACAATCTTGATATGAGATACATGTTAGTGCCAAGTGGAAACGAGCCAAAACTCCACTAAGCCACATATTTTGCCCGCTTTGCTGCACTGCTGCAAAACTGCTCCACCTCCAAGAATAAAATCCTGCAGCACTAATGCAGGTGGGGAAACCTTCCCAACTGCTATAGCTAGTTCTAGGTTAGTGTTATGATGTGAGTTCACACACACACACACACACACACACACACACACACACAAACAGAAATGATTGGGCATACACTCAGACGGGATGATTGACAGCCCTGACCTGAATGTGCACATCTCTCCTTTCCCCCAAGCTACAAGCATCCATGCACACAGACACAACCAAATACACACACACACACACACACACACGCTTGCATGCACGCATTCATGTGTGCCAACAGTATTCACTGTTACATCCATCCATCTATCTATCTATCTAAAACAGTGATGTCCATATAAAATGTTATTAAACCTCTATACTGTGAAAAGTGAAAGTGCTAAAACTAAATAAACATTTAACATAAATGAATGTAAAAACTGACACAGATAAAGTAAAATCATACATAAAATTAGAGCAGGCTTGGAACTTGTAGTAGGAACTTTATTTTCCATGTTAAAATCTTTAGGAATCTAAGAATATGCCACGTAAAGTCACAGTTTATATGGCTAAATTCAGGATTGAGGCTTTAACAAGGGGTGGGGGGGTTGTCGGTATGGAGCTTGAGCAATGTTTTCCCTCAGATTTTCCCCTAAAATGAGGCAGTGGCATGTCACAGTGAGCGTTAACCAGAGGAATACCAGCTCCTTCCAGCACCCAGCCTTAGCCAGCAGTGGGCAACATTCATTCTAGCACCCATAATCATTTTGACTACAGTGTGGTAGATCCAAGGGCATTCTCTCCTGATCTGCAGGGCTTCAGAGGAACTACAGCTGCTGGTTTGAACGCTGATACCAACATGCATTGTTTTCATCCAATCTGCTGGAGCCATATGAAGATTTTATAGTTACATTTCAGTTCCAATGCTGTCTCAATAAAGCAAAGTGTCTCAACTGCCAAGGATAATTTGAAGGAAGACGCCAACGTTTTGGGCAAAATACTCTTTTTCCAACTTACCCAGACTGAGAAAAAATTTTCACCTCTGTACGTCCACTGGTTCAGTTCCTATGGGTAGCATTTCATGTTAGCTTAGCATAAAGACTTGAAATCTACAGGAGTCATTAGCCTAGCTCCTTCAAAGTGGAAAAAGTAAACCTTACAGAGGTTAGATGGTAGGAACTATAACCGCTGAACGTGTTTTCAGCAGTTATAGGTCCTACCATCTAATTTCTCCGCAAGCAACTCTCGTTTTTTGGTTGTTTTTTTTATTTCAAGACATGTATTTCATTTTCATGTAAAACACATGATACACAAGAGAGTTGCTGTGAGGTTCATTTTTTCACTTTGACAGACCTAGGCTAATGACTCCTGTAGCCTTCAAGTCTTAATGCTAAGCTAACACCAAATGCTATCCATAGGAACCGAACCAGTGGACGTACAGGGGTGAAAATGGTATCAAACATCTTGTGTCAGTCTGGGTAAGTTGGAAAAAGGGTATTTTGCCCAAAATGTTGGAGTATTCCTTTAAAGAAGTAGTTCCTTTTTAACCCTATAAATGAGGGGGAATTTCAGGGCAACACAAGCACATGTTAACTCCTTTGTTGAGTCAGTATACTGCGTGACATGTATCTCCATTATGATCAAATGAATGCTTTATTTCTCCATTATACTAAAATCACTTTGTAATTTGAGAAAATCACAAGGCCATATAGTTACACCGCAACACTGTTACACTGCAACTGAGTCATGTTAAGTCACGATAAAATATATTACAGCATAAGTGCCCTACTTGGAACTTTTTAAACACAGTGCAGCAGCAGACTCAGTGTAGCATTTCTAACACACACACATACACACTGATAGCAAAGGCGGAGCAGAGAGTAGCAAAGCAGAGCGAGAGAGAGAGGGAGAGAGGAGCTCTCACCATCTTCTCCGTTAAGCCTGGCTGACTAATTCTTGCTGCTAATTTGCGTTTGGTTAATTAACTAATTACTGAGGATGTCTGAGGGCGAGGCTGTCTGTCAGCCTGTATCAGTAATTATTTTCATCGTTTTAATTAGACTCACACACTCATTGACTCACTCTCTCCCCTCCCACCACACACACACACACACACACACACACACACGTATATATACATTCACATATGCGTATGTACAACTTCTTAGGCCATGCATTCTGCACTTTGTAAACAGCTAGACAACAATATGGCTGCCCTGCCACCCCATAACTTCTACAAGATAATCTCTGAGTCCATGTTGTTACTGAGCGCTAGACGTTCTGGCGGTGAAGTATTGTTTTTATCTGTTTTCTGCGTTAAAGAGCAGCTAAAAGAGCATCAATATTCTGTGTTTCAGCTGAGAGTTTTCGTGTCCCACGCTGATCAAAATGCTGCTTCAGAGGTTTTCCACCTTGACAAGAATACAATTCTGGGGGAAACACTGGTGTACAGTCTCTCCATGCTGTTTAAAAATAAAATGGGGCTTGCAGTTGCTTCAGCTCGAAAAAAAAACCCAGCGTGTTTTAAAAAAAAGATCAATTCTTCTCTATACAACTCAAAATGTACATGTTGCTATGTTGGTGAAAATTTTTCTTGAGTTATTGTTGTTCAGGAGGTGTTTCTAATAGTGTCCATATTACTGTAGTAGGGAGGAGAAGACGCTTCATCAGCTTTCTAGCGGGTCAAACCCTGGCAGAGAGGGCCCTCCCTCTCTGCCAGAGAGAGAGAGAGAGAGAGAGTTGTAAATAGGGAGCAGATCTCTGGCAGAGCGGCCGCACAGCAGATTTCATCCCAAGAAGCCAACTTTAGTAAACAGGCAGAACTAATGAGGACACTGAACACACACACTCACACAGAGACACGCACACACACATAGACAGGCAAGACATCCACATACACACACACACACACACACACACACACACACGTACACACACACACACACAACTCGGTGTCTGAGCGTTTGGAGGCCCCGGGGCCCCGGGGCCAGAGCAGCCCAGATACCTGATGGGAGCAGGGACATCAAAGCTGCAGGATTAGAGAGAGGAGAGAGGAGAGAGCGCCGCGGGGAGGAAATGCTAACTTATTATCCGCTTCCCAGCTAATCCTGTTATCTACAGAATATAGCTGTGTTTAACCCCCCTACACACCTCCCTCCGACAACACACACACACATACACACATACACTCGGTGTTCTGGGGTTCAACAGTCTCCCAGAGCGCCCCCTGGTTCTAGGTTGAACCCCAAAACCATCTGGCTGTGCATCTTGATACAAAATAAAGTGCATTTGGTAAAAACCTTCACCACATAGCCAAGTCCCAGTTCCTCATCTATAAAGTTGGACTTTTCTCTCAGTCCAGACTATTAAGATGGGTCCTGAAGACCATGTTGGATGTATAGAGCTTTCAGGTGATGTAACCCACCCTCTGGCGGCCATGTTGGAGGACCATAGACCAGAGTTGCCCTGGGCCAAATCACTATCATATGGCTGTAGCCACCAACCACACTATCAGGTCCTTGCTGCCAGCTCACCATTTCCAACTACCAGACTGGATGTTTCCACACCCTGCAAACTAAACATAGAGCAGACTGACATCACAGTATATCAATTATAGATAATAAGCTTGATCCGTTACTACCTTTGAAATCATTTTTTCCTTTTAGTAATTTGTGAAATTTATTATCTAATTCTGTTAAAGGAGGACTCCAATGTTTTGGGAAAAATACCCTTTTTCCAACTTACCCAGACTGAGACAAGATGTTCAATACCATTTTCACCTCTGTACGTCCACTGATTTGGTTCCTATGGGTAGCAATTCATGTTAGCTTAGCATAAAGACTTGAAGTCTACAGGAGTCATTAGCCTAAGTCCGTCAAAGTAAACAAAAAAAACAACAACAACCTTACAGCAACTCCTAAGCTGTCTTATTTACACAATGTATCGTGTATTTGAAATACACATCTTAGATTAAAAAAAAACAAGTCGTTTTAGAAGTTAGATGATAGGAACTATAGATGGTAGGAACTATAACCGCTGAAGACATGTAAAGCGGTTATAGTTCCTATCATCTAACTTCTCCTAACTTCTAAAATATGCATTTCAAATAGTCATGATGCATTGTGTAAATAAAACAGCTTAGGAGTTGCTGTAAGGTTTATTTTTTCACTTTGACAGAGCTAGGCTAATGACTCCTGTAGATTTCAAGTCTTTATGCTAAGCTAACATAAAATGCTACTCATAGTCAACAAACCAGTGGTGAAAATGGTATACAAGTCAGAAAAAGGGTATTTTGCCCAAAATGTTTGAGTATTCTTTTAACTCTGTTGTCATAAAGATGCCCTGCAGTTTTAAATATGACTGATTGCTTCTCCATTGGATGATATGATGTTCAGTCAGACCCAGAAGGCATGTAACAATATAGATATTCACATTAATTATGTAATGGCGATCATACACAGCTTCACCAGTCTGTCACAATATTGTATTTGTTAAAAATATGAGGCTACTTGTTCATCTCGAGACTTAAAGAAAAAAAAAAAAGCATTAAGTTAATGAGCGACCACCTTAAACAGATGTCATGTAAAATACATAGTAGTGTCAGTTATAAAGTGTCAGTTATAGTGTAGTGTCAGTTATAAAGTTTCCTCTAGATATAAATAAAAATCATGGCCAAGGTTTAATTATGTACTGGCAAACAGCCTCTGCAGCCTGCAGTCCTCTGGACATGTTATTGACGTAAACCCATTGTATGTAAAAAGTGTTTGCTCCAACTATGGGGGGAATAAAGTCATACATCTGAGAGATTGCTTTTGATTGGTCAGATCCAATTACAGGGCCCAGATTCACAGTGATAATTGTGTCCATAACAGAAAAAAATCACACTAAAGATAAGCGTTAACAAGACCAAGAAATGGGAAGAGATGAAAGAAGAAGAGTGTAACAGTCAGTGTCTCCTTCAACAAAACAATGAGTCAGGGTTCAGGAACAAAAAAAAAAAAAAAAAAAAAAAAAAAGAGTTTATTGAACATTACCACAGAGCAGTGCCTAAATACAGATGGCATGACTTGCTGCTTTTCTCAACAGCGAGGAGAGTGGTTACATGAACCTTGGAAAAAATAAGTAGTAAAGCCTAAATTGAAATAATGTGCTAATAAAATAATATTATAAAGACCCTATGTCAGCAGAGAAGCTATATTTTTTATGACTGAATATTGAAATATCATACTTGGTTTTATAAATTAGGACTAAGCAATATACCATTGACATTTAATGTTACTAGCTAGTTCACACACAGCATATGTCGTGTGATAAATTTACAGCATTAAATCAGTTTAATTTTACATCCACTGGATACCTGGAAATCAAAGAATAAATGAAAGTAAAATACTGTGACACTATTTCTTACCTTTTTGAATGACTAAAACCATGTTAAGAAATCATATCACTAAAAAACTTCCTTTTCAAGTCCCAACAGTATAAAACAATAGGTTAGTGATGTTACATAAATTTATATTTACCAATAAATTAATCATACATGCAAGTTAATCTGCAGCTACAGATGGCTTTCAGGTGACATAATATGCCATCTGGCAGCCATTTCAGAGGTTAACAGCTCCTGAGAACAAATTCTGGGAACTTCTGATCATAATTTTAAATTACAACCAAGAAATCCCAACAGTAGTAAATATACATGGTAGATTTCTGTGCTGTTTGGTGCTCAGGACGTTGACTGACCAGTTTTGTGTTTATTGTCAGTGAATTAGCTAGCTAAGCATAGATTCTGGTCAGCCAACCAGTGTTTTTTCAGCATAGATTTGATTCGTATATCATTTGTATAACATAGTAGCTAGTGACCAGTAGCTGTAGGTTAGTCCTAACCAAAGAACATATTATGAAAAAGAGGACATGATATTAAGAAGAAAAGGACATGATATCACAGCTTTCCAAATGGAGCCAAACTTTGACAAGACAGCGGTACACCTATATAACTAAACACACTTTACATAAGGCAGCGTTTTTTGTTTGTTTGTTTCTGTTTTTTACTCAATATATGTGTTAGTTGTCCATGTTTTTGGTCTCAACACGTGGGAGGTCTTTACAGCACCTGCATATAACCTTAGCTAACGTGAACAACAACATGTTCCTTGTAAAACCCAGTTCAGCTAGCTTATTAACGGAGGGGTGGCATACCCATTCACCACTTTGCCAAGTGGTGCCTTTGAAAGTTTCCACATGTTGTGTAGTGACATAACGTCCTTTCCTTCTTTTATACATTCCGTGCTTCTAACATTAGCTTCTTTGCTAAGTGAACTTGACTAGCTAGCTTGCAGAAACCAACGTTGTCATAGTAACTTAAATTTGGAGGCAACTGAGGCAATTTACAAATTTCACGTCATATTTACCACTTTGTTGCCTGTCATGATTACACTATTTGTGACAGTCCTGCAGGCAGCACAAGAACCAAGATTTACAATCAGTGAAGGTGTAGTTGCTGATTAAGTTATAATGTGATTTGGACCGACAAATGATTGGCAGGCAAATAAAACAAACTGTCATCTTTGTTTCTGGGTCTTTATTAGCCTTCATATACAGCCATGTTGAAAAAAATAAAGTTAAAAAGTTACACAAAAAAAGTATTGCTCTTGCATTTATTCCAATGACATGGGGATGATGTTGAGTGTGCCTGTGTTTGGGTTTAATGCAAGTACAGGAGTTTACTTCTAGCCATAATTAGCCCTTAGCTCTTTCCAAGCATAACACCTGTAAAATAAAGAAAGAAAAGAAAGAAGAGAAAGAGAACTTAAAAGAGAAATTTCCTTTTAGATAATGTTTATGTGAACAGAACTGCTAAAAGAATATGGTGCACTAATACATGTAGATGAAGTGAAATTGTCATTAGGCTAATCAGCACTAAACTAATTGGGAGTCATGGACCCTCCTATCTGCTAATTCTAACCCTAAACCCCAGCCTATATCTGCCAGCAAATGGAGGAGGAGAGAGAGGGGAAGAAAAGTGGAGGGAAAGAGTGGAAAACGAGAGCGAGGTAAAGAGAGGAAGAGAGAGATGAAGCCTAATTAAGAGTGCTGGGATTTATGCAAATGAGACGGTGCTGATATGGTAATCAGAGCCTGCAGGGCCGTAACAGGCTGTGTGCTCTCTCTCTCTGTGTGTGTGTGTGTGTGTGTGTGTGTGTGTGCGTGTGTGTCTAAGAGGCTGACAGCTGGCTGTGAGGAAGGTCAGAGCCAATCAGGCTCTTACTCTAATGCACACTGCCCTCTGGCCACTCCACCATCTCGCTCCACTCTCTCTCTCTTTCTCTTTTTCCTCAACCCCTCTTCTCTCTCTCTCTCTCTCTCTCTCTCTCTCTCCTGTCTGTGCTCTACTTCTCTCACCCTCGTGTTCTTGCTCTCTCTCCCACTTGGTGTCTTTCTGCATCTCTCTCTTATCCTAACCCTTTCCTACTTTCTCTCTCTCTCTGTCTCTCTCTTTCTCTCTCTCTCTCTCTCTCTCTCTTTCACTGCTGTCTGTTTCCATAATACAATAAATATGATGCATCTTGACATTGCGCACAGACTCAAAAACACACAAGCATGCGTACAGTTGTGTTCACACAGTCGCTTGACAATTGGAAGTCTGAAGTATGTATTTTTGATGCACACACACACACACACACACGCACGCACATGCACACACACACGTTTACTTATGTCACTTTAGGGGACATTACATAGACTTACATTCCTTTCCTGGAGACTTACCCCAACCTTAACCATAACCACTACTAGCCTCACCCTAACCTTAACCTTTGACCCCAAAATCAGCCTTTTTCTAATTGGGGATAATGATTTTTGTCCCCAATTGGACAAGTGTCCCCAGTTGACTGGTCTTAAGTCTGGTTTGTGTCCCAGAAAGTAGCCCACCCCTCCACCGCCCACACACACACACACACACACACACACACACACACACACACACAAATATCAAATATTTCTAATATCAAATATTTCTAACTGAATCGATTTTGTCCCAGTCCCTAAGATGTAACATTATCATTCCAGTTATCACCTTGTAGCCAATAGAGCATCTGCTGTTAAATTTAGGGTTGTTAGATATATAAAAATACACTATGCACCAAGTGAATACAATGTTTTCACATCACACTTTTCTTTCAACAGCCGTACGACCTCTCTTTCACAGATTCCCACAGTATTTGACACCTGTGCCCCACCAGCAACACTTTATATTGCAGAACATCTTATGCCGTCAGAGTGTAAGAGCAGAGGGCGAGAGCTACCACTCACCTCATATTCCTGTTTAAAGCCGTAGCCCTCGGCAGTCTTCATCTGGTTGATGTGCTGGAGTAGATCAGCTACTCGGACAGCGGGGTGGAGCTGCCCTGTGTGGTAAGGGGAGCCTTTACGTCCACACTGGTGCCTCGGGGAGCCTCCAAGCAGGCTGCTGGACTCGTTCACTGAACTACGAGCATCACCTGCGTCAGACACAGATGGAGCCACATTTGCAGAGTCAGTGTGATTCCATCTGAAATTCTTGTATAATACAGATTATAATGTATGTAAAATTAAATAAATATTACAATATAGTGTAAATGAGAGTGTTTTGTTTATATTTAATTTGAAATCTGTTTTGGGGGGAATAAAAAGGGGATTGGGTGAACTCTGGGGAGTTTATTAACACCACATATCACATATATGTATCTACATATGTGCACACACATTAGTATATGAGTATATACTTCCATGTAAATGCATTTAATATAATACTATATGTTATGTTATATTCATTCTAATAAAGAAATAATACAGTATATATAGCATACTCATTTCTGTTTTTTCTTTCTATTTGCATTTTCTATAAAACATGCAGTGACTGTTTTTCTTTTTCTCCTCTTTTTTCTTTCCTTTTTTATGTTATTTTTTATTTTTTATGTTCTTATGATAAATGCACTATAAATAGGCAACTGCGTGTCACACATAAAGACTCAACACAAGTTGTTACTGACATACAGTATGTTGTTAATAAAATAACACAAACGTGTATTGTCCCAATTTTTTTAGAGTGTACAGTTGTAATATGAATAATAAAATACTGTATCACACTGGAACTAAAATATCCTAAAACCTGTGTTTGCTCTGCAGATGTTTGATAGGGTTTTCGTCTGGGTAAAAATGTCTTCTTTATAAAGCTGATCTTATGTAAATGTGATAGCAACTTTGTCACTGATGATGAGTGACGCATGAACCATCTGAAAAATTAACACATCTCTGTCTTCTTCTCTGGGAGGCTGACAGCATGTAAGAGAGGAGATCAACATAAGCAAAAGCTGACAAGAATCACAAAGCATTTCTTTTGTTGCTTTAAGGTGTGTAACTTCTCTTCTGCCGTTTTATTTTAATGATCTTGCGAGATTCTTTGTGTATTTGCTGCAGGAAACGGAAGGCTGAAGTTAACATGTACTAGATTAAAAGAATATTTCTCATGAGAGCTGATAGTTATCCTGAAGAACGGTTCAGAAGTTTATGGAGTGAAGGAGTGACGGTCACCAAGATTTCAAATTGAAGAATGATGTATGTCAGCTTTGACATCACATTGTATAGCTGTAGTAAGGTAGTGGGTGGTGGGTGTGTGTGGGTGTGTGTGGGCACATGTCTTAGTGCATTTGTCTTACTGCGCGTGCCGCAGGTGTGTGCATCCATGAAAGAAAGAGCCATTCTTTCATCCTCCTGTAGAGTGCTCTGGTCTGTAAAACTCCGCTCCATAGAGCCCATATGGCTCTTCTCCTGCCGGTAGGTAATGGGTGTCTTATTCATGTTCACTGGTTTCCTATTAAAGAAAGATGAAGAAAAAGAAGGGAGGAGGGTAGAAAGAGAGAGAGAGAGAGAGAGAGAGAGGAGGAAAAGATGCAAAGAAACCAAGAGAAGAGAAAAAAAGAGTACAAAAGGGAAAGAAAGAGGAGAGGGATACATAGACCAACTGTTATTATTTTCCCTCAACAACTTGCTATTGACAGCCAGAGCACAAGCATGTATATGATGGATCACAAAACGATGGGAAAGAAAAAGGGGTGAAGTCACTTACGGATAGTAAGAGTAAGAGTAGTAGTCCCTTCTGGCAAGTGTGCAGGAGGAGGAGGAGAAAAAGAAAATCAAGAAAAAGAAGAGATGTAAGATGCAAGTGATGCCAGCTGAGGGCGGGATGCATTGATTACAGTGAAAATGAGACCCATCCTATTATGAGCTCGGCTGTGCAGGCGGCCATATGACACATGCTTATACCAAGCGGGCGCTGACAGACCAAACCACAGCAAAGCAAAAAAATGTGTCTCTGCTACAATTGAATATGTCTCAGTGTTACCCTCGAACGGGTAAACCATGTGGCTTCCTGCCACAGCGAATTTAGCAATCAATTCTCTAAGAGCTAACTTCATGGTGGCTTAGGAGAGCAACCTAGACTAATTGTACAGGCCAGCACGACTTTCAAATCAACAACAATCAATTCAACATCATCTTGTATGCTTGTGTCACCTTTTAATAACAACTGCAATAGACATTAGTGACTTCTCATTTGTTATGGCAGGTTATTTTCTTTTGGGGCAGAATGCGTTAGGCTTTACCCGGGAGTTTGCCTCAGGCTGACCTACAGTTGCTGCTAAATAAAATGCAAGCCAAGTGAGGTAGATGATCTACTGTAGACCTGTGGGATCACTGACTAATAATCTCCAAAAGCACACCTTTTCCCTCCCAATTACCATCTAATTTAAGGGTCAGGCCTCTGCTTGGCGTGCGTAATTAAGTGGCTAATTGAATTGCATCCGCCTTTAATTAAATACTTCACACTCAGATAAGCTCTGCAGATGAGAGTTGTTTGGTCCCTCTGGTGCACCATAAGGGAATGAAAACAATGCAGCTCTGGCTGTTGTTCTGGTATCTTCCCTAAACAACCACGGCCTTTTAAAAGGTTCAACAAATGTAGGAAGTGATTACTGAACTGATCCCAACCAGTTTGTAGAAATATTGAGAGATAGAGGGAAAAAGAGAAAGAAAATAAATAAAAACAGGGAAAGAAAGATGTGTGATGCAAAAATAGTGCATAATGATGTTTTATTTTTCAGTAAAACAGAAGCGCTGCACGTTTGTACCGCAAAGTATCTCTCTCAAAATGTTTGCACTGAACAGTAAGCGCTCACCCTTTCTTAATGATGATGATGACAGCGCCCAGCAGTAGGATGAGGACCACCAGGCCGCCGGCGCACACACCCAGAATCAGCCCCATCTCCTCCGAGTGTTGGGTCACCTCCAGAGCCCTGCGGTGGTCCTTGCATGCCGCTAGTGGGAGGGACGCAGAGGTCACATTTTAAACAGGGACGGTGCAAATACATAAAAAAAGGAAAGGTTAAAAATTAAGGTAGAGGTGAGGAGATAAGCGACTAACTCGCAAAGAAGTCAAGGAAGAGAAATAGAGTGAAAAATGTGTGGACACTGAGCAGAAAAAAAAAAAAAAAGAATTTATGTACAGGCATTCACACTACTCATACGGCCTGCTGAAAGGACATAAAGTGAAAATGATGACTTAATGCAAGACCTATAAGGATAGTTACATTTCAATGGCTGTGGTATTTCCAAGATGCAGTTCAAATAGCCTATTGCAAGTCAGCTGGCAGAAATGAATGTAGAGCATGAAAAACCCATAAATGAAGGAGTGATACCATGAGGACGGCGGCCACAGATTGTCCGTGGACTAACCCAACAAAACCTACAGTCCTCAGAGCGCAGCGACAGTCTGTGCTTGACGAATAAAAGGATGGGGGCAGAGTAAAAGTTCTGTCTGAAAGGCTTTCAAAGGCCATCTATGCTGGTTATATTTTTTCACTTCACAGAAGCGTCTCGCCCATCATCTGATGACAAAGATTCACATCGAGGTTTACAGAGAAGGAATGATGATGGGTGAAGTAAAGCCATGGCCATTACAAAGTTTAGAAGAAGAAAAGTTTTTTCCACAACAGCAGCAACTGTCAGATAGTGAACTAAATTGCTGAAACTCAATGGTGAAGTGCAAACAGATTCAAACCAGACTGTTTCTTAATCTGTTGTTGATTACTCTTAAAAGGCAGTTCCAGTATTTTTTTCAGTATATATAACTCTATATTCCTAGATTTCTTCTTTTTATGTTCCTGACTTGTGTATCATGGTGTCTTTGGGTAAATACAACAATTTCGTTGATTGCATTAGCATTGAGACACAACTAAAATTGGGCTCCAATTGAACTATCAGGGCTTTCGAGCTGATAGTGAAATTGCCCTTTAAAATTGCAACGATGCTACAATCACTTCAATGAAAAACTGACACCCTGTCATATTGTAATTATAATTCTTATCATATGGTAAGTGCACTGCCAAAACCTGATGAAACACGCATTTCTTTTCAAGATTATATATTATGTTGCTTCTTTCCGAGTCATCCACACGGTGCTACAGTATAATCTCAAGGTGCCCTGGTGTCTGTGAGCTACTGGAAAGGTCATTATCATAATAGCAGGTTATTCACTTACTGGAATAAAGCTCCACAGTTGCGTAAATGGCAGCAGGGAGTGGGTTTTTCTTTGTCTTGTTCTAGGAGCCCACTGATCTAGTTTTCTTGTGGTGTCAGCCTCTCCTCCAGGCCCTGACAGCCCTGAAACTAGCCATCCTGAGCCTGTTGGAACAGCTCAACCTATCTCCAGAGTGGGAGAAAGTCAGAGCAGGCCTGGGGATACAGCTCTAGCTAGCAGCCTGCTGGGGGACAATCAGATCTGGGGCAGAAAAGAGGAAAACCATGCCATGTTTTACCCCATCTATCTGCAGCCTTGAGCACTTTATGGGTGCTTTATGAGCCTCATCCCAAATAAAGATGAAAGTGGGACAATATAATTTCCTTATTTGGCAGGATTTTTAATCAGCAGTGGGTGTCATCGGGTAGTGGGGCAATATAAGTCATCGCGCTGGTATTAGAAATGAATTGTTTCTTCTGAAAACACAGAGCTCCTCCTCAGAGTATTGGCTTTTTGAGCTCTTATCTCTCTTTAACATGTTGTTCCTGAGATGTGACACTATGTGCTATTCAGTGGACGGACCATGTCACTTCTGACAGGTATACTTTACTTGACAGTGGTACTTGCAAAGGGTTTGACAGACTGTAGATCAAAGATGAAGGGTTTTTTTGTGGTTTCTATTCATGCACATAGGGCTACAGAATCATCCCAAGGTGCCTTAGTGTCTGCGAGCTCCTGACAGTGAGTGAAAATAACAAATACTGCAGCTTGTCTCTGGGTGCTTCTTTCAAAACAGGCACAGGCACAAACTGAGCCCTTGCTGTGTACATCATACTGTAATTCCATTTAAAATTAAATACACAGGTGAAATACAGGAGTACATTTCCCCCCCCCAAAAAAAAATGTAGATGAGGAGGTGAAAAATCAATTTCAGTTCACTGACATTTTGGACAGATACGACAGTTTCACCACATTTAGCCTTGGAATTTCTATTTAGCCAAACATGAGCATGAAATAGATTTCCACATGAATCCATGCACCTGCCAGCTGCCCGTTGGTGGAAATTGGCACTTAGAGGAGAAATGGAAGTCTATTGTTGTGTTGAGCCTGCCAGGGGATCCTTAATTAAACTGTCACCTGGAAGTTGAAATGTAATCTCCAGCTTTGTTATCCAAGCCAAAATCATTTGCCTCCACTTTGCCTGTGATGGGCTGCTTGATAGGAACGGCTTAGGACCCGATGATGCGGAGGCCATGTTAATGGTAGAGGGATCACGGAAATCACAAACAGTAACAAAATAACCTCTGACCTGTCCTACCTTGAAATTAGAAATCACCCCAAGGAGGTTTTTATCAATTCGCCTTGCAGTTTTTTTACACCATCATGCATTTTGAGATTTTAAAAGCTTGTTTAAGTGATCTAATGCCGGCAAATAGCTTCAATCCTTGTGCATTCCTTGCCACCTCTCTACTTTCTTTCCTCCCTCATGCTGTCTTCTTTCCTCACCTCTTCTCGCCTTCCCTCCCTCTCTTCTTTCCTTCCTCCCTTCCTTCCTTCCTTCCTTTCCTCCCTCTGCCCTCTATTTCTCTCTCCTTCTCCTCCCTGTGTGCCTCGTGTCAAAGTAAAGAGGCAAGCGCTGTGAAATGTTCATCACTGTGAGGAAGCATAATTAATCAATGCCTAACTGGGTGTCTGCATGGGGCAGATGGAGTGAGACGCAGAGCTGAAGTGGCTGGCCTTGCCTTTTGGCTTCATGCTTGAGGAGAGCCTCATCTCTTTCGTTTTTCACTCACAAAAAAGAGGCCTTCACCAAAAAAGGACGTCCCGCCAAGTCAATTTACTTGCAAGGCTCTGCTTACTGTTGCGGTGCTATGATAACTATAAATACATGACTTTTATTCACTGTGATCTGACAGTGTATTATGGCAGAGGGGGAGGCTCTTCTGCCATCAGGACTTAGAGTCAATTTCCCTGCCCTTTTCATGTCCCTTTGAATCCTGTGGCTGAGCTACAGAAGAGGGGGCCGGCGCTTTCTCATATTGATAGGCCACTGAGCTCCATCTGGATGTTTTGATCTGGAGGACCCTTCTGGACCGGACTAGGGTCGAAGTCCTCAGATGTAGCTGTCTAGTGCGCTGCTGATGAGAACAGAGAGACTGCCTTTGATATAGCGTGTCCCAGCATCTGGCCCCAAACAAACAGGATGAAAGCATGACCTCTAATCCCTCCCTGCTTGTTGCCCTTTTCTCTGAGGCCCACTGCTAAACAACTGGGACCTTCAGATAAAATTTGTCTGAATCTCCATCTTTATACTTCAGAGGAAGGTGAATAATGACAGATGCATTGTAGTCTGTTAAAATTCCATTATTAGTTTTTCATCTTAGAGCAGCGAGACATTAGACAGCATTGCGAAGCCCTCGGAAATGTTACAGGGGAGACTCATTCAAGGTCGAAGCGTTGGTAAGGGAAGAAGTGTTTGTGCTGAATTACCTTTGCGAGCAATGCGGATGCAGTTTATTCTGGATTCCTGAAAGAGAGAAAAAAAAGCACAGAGATCAGAGGGGATGGTGTCACTTTGCATTTTGTATAGGAAAGATGTGATAAAAGAGAGATAATGATGGGAAACACTGAGCTGGGACAACGGCACTTTTCTCATTGAAAATATGATAACAACACCTGAAAATGCATTCTGAATACATATTAAAAACGCATCTTTTATACAGTAGACACATGATTAAGTCCCTTACTGCTTGAACCACATACTATATGTGACCTTACTATCTCTCTTCTGTTGGGCTACCCACTCTGCTTTAAAAAAAACAGTTTTATTTATTTATTTATTCATTTTTTCAATTTATGGTAGGAGCCTACTAGCATGAAACAGGGATTCAGCGTAATAGGATTGAACACCTCTGCCTATTGAAAACATGAGATTATAAAATCTATAAAATCTGAGAGCTGTAGAGAAGTGTAGTGTTTGAGGAAGAGATAAGAGATTCTTGCTGAAGGAGAAATGATGAGAGCTGAGAGGGAGCGCATAATTAAGAGAAGGGCTTCAGACCAATGCACCACTATGAAAAGGAATTAATTTTGTTCAAATTTCAGCTGATGACATCTCAGTGTTATGAAAAGGACCTTTGTCAAACAACCCTAATGAGATCCAAGACCGTAATCCAATTCCATCCTGCCACCTCTAGGAGGAGATGCATTATCAAATTAAGATTTACAGATGCTAATTCAGGCATTATGGGACAATTATGCAAATCTGCCCATTCGGAAAGGAGCAAAAAGTGCTTTCCTCAAACTGTGTCTAAATTGCCTTTTTTAATTGAAAATCCATTTTAAGCTGACAGACTCTTAAACAAGTTCTTAACCCTACAGTTTGATCTAAAAATACAGACTCTAAGGGAGATAAACTGTAGACAAAGACATTGCATTTTAAAAAGACACAACGACAGGCTGTCATTTCCGCAAATCGCACACACACTCAAGAGCGTTACAAGATGTGGGTTTACCACCAGCAAATGGCATTAAAACACTTGTTTTGTCCTCTACATTTACTCATTGTGTGAGACAGAGAGGCATATAACACCACACAAATAAAAAACAGGCAGAGCTATTCCTCACTGCACCAAAAGCACCATTTGATTTATATAGTGTGACAATATATGTCAATGTGTCTATAAAAATGCTTCCGAGCCAGAGTATGAGCAAAGTGGTGACTTTGAGCTTTGTTGGGACTGACTCAATCAGAGGCAACATTGTCTACTTTATCAATTCAGTGTTTTTAAAAGCAGAGCTATTACAAAATCTACACTACAGTCATTAGAAGATTTGGCAAAGTGAGACAGACCACATTCTGTTCACTGTAGATGATTAAAAAAACAACAACAATAATAATAATAATAATAATAATAATAATACACACAAGGCACAATAGTTGTAGGTAGATGCTGATAACATGCACCTCTGAATTGTTGTGTGAGGGCTGAAGAGAAGAGAGTTAATTGGCAAGCTTGAGATTGCGGGACACACATCACACGTCTGGCCATGCTGTGCCAGTCATGCCAGAGGGGTTGGTGCATCCTGGCAAGTAAAATACAAAAACAGAAATGCCAGCACGCACAGGACTCGAACACACAAACAATGTCTCTGTGTGTTTGTGTGCATACGAGGTTGTTGTCCTACATGCCACTGGCATGAGATGCGGAGGAGCTGCATTATAAATGACCGTGCTGAGGCCTGCAAAGCAACAGTCTGAATCCACAGTCTTTCAAGCACCTCTTTATATGGATCAATCAAAGCAATTAGAGAGGCTTGACAGGCACTCTCCAGATAATTAGCATGCTAAATGCCAAATATTATGGGTCCCATACATGTTCAAACTATTCCCACTGCTGCCAATGCTTTAGAGGATTAGTTGTGACGTTGCCCCTCCACAAAGACACTCAACCACAAACTTAAATGGACCATACAAGCTCAGATTTAATGAGCTGCACTGTCTACATGAGAAATTAAGTGAGTATTTAGTTTATTCTTTTATAATAAGGCATTTTTGGTGCAAACACTTAAAATAATTGGCAGACAAACTGAACACAGAACTGAAAAAGGGAGCTGATAGAGCAGTGAGCAACTATAGTCTTCTTGAACCATTTTCCAAACACAGAGAGCTTTCAGATAATCAGCGATTGTTTTACCTGGGTACAGCATGTGTGTGTGTGACTGTTTTCCAAAATTTAGGAGAGAACTGGCTTTCACTGCCAACTAGCCCTTTGGGGCAAGAACAGACACAGGAGTACAGATCTGTAGCTTTTTCAGAGTACTGAACTTGTATCGAAAATCCCTTGGATGCATAAAAAAATGTTTCACATGTCAAAAGAAGTATGAAAACGGACAGAGAGACAGACAGACAGACAGACAGACAGACAGATAGATAGATAGATAGATAGATAGATAGATAGATAGATAGATAGATAGACAAAGAAAAAGCACAACAGTAAGATCACACTTGACCTGAAAGCATACATTTCAATTCATACCCCATGAAAGATCCATGAATCAAATCTAAACATTCATTTTGTAGTTTTGTTAGCCTTTCATATTTAGATATGATTCCTGAAAATTACAAAGTGGTAAGAATCGACAACTCCATAATTATTAACAAGCAAAGGGAAAGGCTGGATGCATTACTAGCTTGTTTGCTGTATTTGATGGCAGTCTGAGTGAAGAAAAACCTTAATGACAAAACCCCAAGCGCTGCCTCGAGAACTGAATCGCTGCACTGCTAGTGCACTGTTGGTCCTTCAAGAGAAATATTGTTTTGAATATTCTGCTGCACTAATGCGGGGCTGATGCAGAGTATGGGACCTCTAACGTGGCTGCTACTGTATTTCCAGGAACAGGCGGCAGTGTTCGGGAGGCTGGGACAGTGCTGGGTGTGTGATCTAGCACTGCGCTTCTCTCACTGTGGGTTATGGATGTTGGCCCCCTGCCAGGCAAAACAAAACCTAATCCCATCCGCCGGTAAAGCCAGGCCTCCCCTGTCTAATCCCATGCTTAGTAGCCCAGTTGTGTGAAGTGCTCACACTGCACTCCCCTCGTGTGTTTCTCCACTGGGCCGGAAAGAGATGCTTCTGGTGGGGCTGAGCCTCCCTGCTCAGTGCATGGGCCTTGTAATACAGAGACTTTGAGCGCAAAAAAAAAAAAAAAAAAGTGCCCTGACAACAAATTAACCAGCTACTGACAGGATCCAAAAAGTCCAAGAGAGCAGGGACCCAACTTTGTGTACACTTATTCCCAACTGATGATCACAAAAGACCATGCTAGCTAGAGCCCAGATTGCACAGCCGCAGTCTGTGAATATTAAAGCAGCTATTTTCCCAGTCTGATCATGTGCACCTGTGCCCAATTATCCTTAAGTAATTGTCCCACCCAGGTAGCAGTTCTTCCTGTAATGGAATCTGGAATGGTAATGTGGCTTCCTCTGGGCATGACTGGGGACTGGAGTGTGTGGTGTGCTCAAGAGCAGGGAAATGAAGAGAAACTAAGCAGTCTGGAATAACACACAGCGCACTTGACCTAGCAGTGTCTAAAACAGAGATGCCTGAAGTTTTTGTTATGGGGACACAAGGGCAGAAATGTAGCATGGCTGGTGGGTCCTGGGTCAAAGTAATACTACTGGACTTCAAGTATTCGTGGTACAAACAGGTCCTCTTAAGTCTGAAAAATAACATATTTTCACATTGCATCAGCACTCATTAAAGTCCCACATCAGTCTGAGACCACGTAGAGGGCCAAACAATTTTGGATCTCAACATTTGGCCTGCTTTCTGTCCCATTTTGGAGTTGCCCTGGTGTACAGTCATGCAAAGAAAAGAAAGAGGGAGACTGGATAAGGACAAGGAAAGGACTAAGGAATGAAGGGCAGCTGCAACAGGAGAAACAAGAAAGAAGAAGGGAAAAACATCATGAAAGCGGGGATGATGTGAAGAGAAGAGAGGGAGTTGCCTCTGCATTGTTGTGTCTGAGTAATTCCAGCTAATCACAGATTTACAGGCTGGAAGTAATGCATTTAAGCAATTCCCCGTTTCACACATGCTTTGCTCATGCAGAATCAAAGCAACGGGACGTGTACATGATTTCCAAACAGTTACAGTGCCAGGGGTTACAATTACTCACTCCTCTGAAGTTGCTCATGGCCTGGAAGTAGACGAGGTAGCTCTTGCGCGGGTCCAGAGGAGTGTTCCAGTAGCCATTGTAAGTGTGATTGTCCCCCACGGTGAAGGGGCTGGCCTCCGGCAGGCTGCTGGGCGGCAACTCAGCTGTGTAGTAGTGCGGTGTGCCCCGGGCCTGGGCCTCACCGTGGGACATGGGCAGCGGGAAGCACTCCTGAAGCCCCAGCTCCCTCTTCACTTTCCTGCCAGTCTCCTCCTCAACCACCACCTGGTACGTACTGGAGAGACGGTAAAGATATCGCTTTAATAAGTCACTCGTGCTATTAATTACGGTCATGTGTGTGTGTGTGTGTGTGAAATGAGTGCCTCACCTGACAGGCGCTCCTCTGCCTTGGGCGGGTCGAAGCAGGACAGTAATGGTGCTCTCTGTCTCGCTCAGGGGGGAAGGCATGTCTCCATAATCAAATGTGGGAGCTAGAGAAAAATGCATACACACTAGACCTTACATCTCATAAATAATAATACATATACTAATAGGCATGTCCGCACCCACACACACACACATTTCCCTTTCGCCAGTGCTCATTTACAGCAACTAAATTGAGTCTATCAACATCTCTACCACATAAGCATATGCACCCCCTTTTGTGAAAACGACAGAGCCTTTAATTTTTGCAAAGAGCCCAAACGGCCCCTTTAACCCCCACATCCTCACATACAGTGCACCATTTAAATTCCCCCCCAGTTGTCTTGGATACAAGTCCAATTAAAAGTCATGGGAGTGAGGATAAATTGAAGGGGCTTCTCATTTAAAAGGATTTGGCCAAAGTCATGCTCCTCCCCAGAGATGCAGCAGCACATATTCTCTTTAATATCAGCAGTCAATTAGTGGGAGGAAGCAAAGCAAACTATTTCATGTGGAATCAATGATTATCATATTAAAAAGGCTTTCTAATAACGCGGCAAAAGGAGCTGACTTCAGTTAAGGTGTGACATTAAGGAAAACTGATGGCACATTTGTTGACATTAAAGGTCTGTTGTGGTCTGTAGAACTAAAAGAGGGCTTGATGCGTGCTGCCAGAATCTGTTTGAGGGATGACTGTGTATCAGCCACAGTGGTGCACACTTGGGTGTGTGTGTGTGTGTGTGTATGCATGCACGTGTCTTGCTGCATGCGTGCAAATGTGTGTGGGATACTCTGCGGTGGGTATTGCTTGAAGATGCTGACAGCGGTAGCTGTTGAAGGTGTTCAGTGTTTGCTAGCTGTCAGCGCAGATTTGAGAGACGCTCAGTGTAAGTGAATGTTCTGCACCGTGGGCCAGTGGAGGAGGTTGAGGATGATCTGCAACGACTTTTGGACTCTATCTGCGGTCTGGCCTTGTGCCAGCTTTCTGTCTGAAATACAGCCAATAAGACGCGATTGTGCAGTAAATCTATAATTACACAAACCAGCCCTCTCTGTAAAGATAGGGAGAGAAGAAGGGAGAGAGAGAGAGCAAGAAGGATAGAGAGGGACAGTGGGAGTGAGAGAGAGAGAAAATGTGTGTGTAAGAAAGGGTGGGAGGGGCTGTGTTGTGCATTCCTGAGAGGTGTTATCCCTTCCCTTAACAAGCACAACATGCATCATTAAAAGGAAATGGAACACCAAGGCTGGATTTCTATCACCAGTAATAAGCTCTGAGACTCTCGGCTGAGAGATTTTGGTCCCAGGAATGTGCAGCATCTTTCTTTAAACATAACACAGAGCAGGGTCCCCTCTGTGGTGTTTCTCTGCTTCCTAAGAGTTAATTTATGTGTTCAAGACTGTGAGGTGACAGTGTGTCACTAGTTTGGAGAGACAATGGAAAATAGCTCTTACTCTCTGGGAGCAATAGTTTTGCATCTGCAAGAGAAGAAAGATACTGAGGTCAAAAGAGAGAGAGATCTTGGATCCTAATTATAGCACACAGTGGGAGAAATCCACTGTTGTACCTGCATTCTGCATCAGTGATAAGCAGTGATGGTGCAGAGAGCAGCCGGTGCATGGAAAGATTGCATTTGGTTGAGTCTGCTTATTTCCTGACAGTCTATTTACTGAGACAACATAACATTTTTGTGACAAACTGTGGCAGCTTTCACACTACCACACAAGTATACATGCTCACACACATACACAAAGCCAAAGAGTCAGTGTGTGGTGCTTTACCAGAGATGTTAGTGGTGATTTCAGTGAGGGCAGTCTGGCCAAATCCCTTGGCTGTACGGGCTCGGACGGAGATTAGGTAGGTGGTTCCAGGGTGGAGGTTGGAGAACATGTGGTAGGTCTCATTCTTTAGCTTGGACACCGTTCTTCTGGGTCCTGGTACATTGATACCCGGATCAGACGACTCGATGCTCTGGTAACTGATCTGAGGTCAAATGAGAGAAAAAAAAAATACAATGGATCTCCTGGTGAGGGAATAAAAACTCAAGCCTTTGTAGAGCCTTTTTTATGCCTCTAGGTTTGATTAAACTTCGAGAAGAGCTGATTCTAGTCAGGATGATTCATTCTGCCGTTCTATACTGACTAGCAGAAGGTCATTCACATTGTTTACAAATGACTCTCATCTCTACTGATTCTAATGTTTGACTGATTATTCATATGATTCACTTGACTTTTTAAATCAATCTACTGGTTGATCTTGTGGGTTTACTGGTTTGGATTAATGGGACTCAAATAGCATCCTCATTGTAAAGTGAACCTCATGTATACAACCTGGATGGATGGGAGAGGCAAGTGTTTTTCTAAATTGTAAAGCCCATGGATTGAGGATATTACACAGTAAAATGACCAGTGTTGATTGAAAATTATTTTAAAGTATGAAATCATTACTGCCAGTACACACTGTATGTGTCCAGCAAACACTTCTTAACTGTCCAAAATTTGCTATGCACGAGTTCCTTCAAAAATGGAATCTTTTATTTTCCCAAAGATGGTTCGCCTTACTTCACAATACTCTCAAGTGAATTTGCCCTTACACGTTTTCAGATAGTGGAATCGTTGTGGGCTAAATGAAACAAATTAAATGGAATCAGACAAGGATGAGCACATGCGGGGATGTACATTAGAGCTGGAAGAAATCCCTCTCTTTTAAGAACACACGCATGCACACACACAAACGCACACATGTACACTACGCACGTGGGCATGTACATGTGCATGAACACACACACACACATACCCCACGCACAGAAGTTGCCATTCAAGCCAAACCACAGGCTTTGCTGATTATCATAAGAAGAGCCTAATGCCCGCTCATGCCTGCAAAGTGTGAAGACAGAATTATGAGGCATCCAGCGACTAAATACACACAGACCTCTGTGTTCCCTCTACAAAGGCAAACATAAAAGATGCTAGGCAGAGCACAGAGCAGTGAGGAGGGCTTCCAGGACGGCATGGCGGTCGATGGGCTCAGGCAGAGTGGTCAATGGTTTAATCTGAGAGAAATGAAGAGGATTTCTACAGCTCCATATAAAGCCTTCTCTGTCAGCCGAGGGAGATCAACACACTACAGAGAGAAAATCCTGCGCAGCCTCCACTTTATATGTCAAACCACAAATCCCATTTAATAATATCCTTGAGGCGACATTGCGGGAGAGGCCAAAGGAAGGAAAGCTTGAGGATAGGTAGGCCTACAGCTGACTATCTTACCACACACGTAACCAAAAATCTCTGAGCAGGAGGTGCAAATAAGGTCAGAATTATTATGTAACTAAATGAATTTCAGAAAAAACTAATTTGCTAGTGATATATGTAATTGTTAGTGGCTGTATTAGCTGTCCGCTGTTTGAGAGGTGTTGTGACAAGGTGCTAAAATGATACCTACAGCTGCTCATGCCATGTTAACACGAAAGCTTCACACCGGATGATTGGCAGACAAATGTTGATGTTATAATCTAAACCCGAGGATTTTCTCATTTATCTCATCTTTTTAAAGCGATGTGACGGAGACATGAAGCAAGGCATCACTCTGGGCTCACCTCATATTGAGTAATCAGGCCATTGGGCTCAACAGGCTCCTCCCACTTGAGGAATATCATGTCATCCAGCGGGGTGAAGGTGAGTGACTCTGGTGCGATGCCTCCAGGGACTACAAGGAAGCGTCAGAACAAACATTTGTTAGGAAATTGAAGTGCTAATCCCTCAGTGAACCTCTCATGTCAATATCATACAGAAGTGAATGTCACAATGGCTCAGAACAAAGCGCCACGTGGGACATGAAGAAGACTCATGCATAGTCAGAGAGCAGGAGGCAGGGAACATCAGATAGAGGAAAAGCAGTTAAAACTGACATGTATATATATATCTGTATCTGTATATTTGTCCATCTATCTATATCTATATCTACATCTCCTTTATGATTCTTCAAAAACCATCTGTCCTCTCACTCTCTCTCTCTCCCTCTCTCTCTCTCTCTTGCTTCCCCTCTTTCTGAGAAATCTTGTTTGTTTTGACTTTTTCATGGAAGAATTGATTTCTCCTTCAGCCAGGCATGCAGACGGTCGGTTATGGCACAAAGGAATAATAGGAGATAAGAAATAAGCACTAAAGCCTTTCTCAGGGCTTCTGGTGAGTCTCATATGATGTTTTCTTTTTTATATTATTTTCATCTGAAAATGAAAGGATCTTTTGTGATGCTTATTCAGCCTTATTGAGATGGTCACCCCCATTTTATTAATATCCATGTGGGTAGAGTAGAGTATGTGGGCAATTCTTTGAACTGTAAATGCTTTGAAATGTTAAACAAATACATCATAGCTGCATTAAAATTTATTTAAGTATAATTTCAACTATTTTAACTTCTTACAGCACAGTGCACTTGATATATCTTGCCAACAACTTAAGAATCCTCAAAAGTCCTTAAATGCATTCATTATAAAATAAGACAAAATGGACTGAGAATATTTGCCTGAGTCTGGGTAGTTTCTCATTTCTCATTGACAATTGATGAGTCTAAAACAGTTTATCCCAAATATGATCATAATTTAATATCTGACAACAACAACAACAACAACAGAGCAGCTCTTTACCGGGTCTCTGTGCAGAAAAGCTAAAGAAGGTAGACTGCATATGAAGCTGGAGGGCAGCCAAGTCACTTAGCCAGACTTTCATCTACATCTTAAAACAATAAAACATGACACACTAACATCCTCTGAACTCTGGCCTCACATGAGCAAAGCGCTGGTCCACAGAGAGACACCATCTGGAATTCAGCGTACAATAGGAAGAGACTCCTTCTATATGAAAGTGTTTATTGCAAAATGAGATAAACACCATTTGAAACATGTGGCACCTACAGTACTGTGTCAAAGTGATAAAGATAACAGATAAAGCAAATTATTGCACTTTTTACAGGATAATAACTAACAAGCTTATTTTACTGGCTGGGTCTCCTATAGTTTAGAGATATTGAATTATGATATTGACCTTCAGATAATGATTCATCCCCCAAAAAACCAAACCAAAAAAAACAAAAAAAAAAACATTTTGTAATAAAACCCTAAATATTCATTGTTTCTGTACTTTGTGTCCATGGTCTCCTTCCTCTACCCTCCTCCCAGGACTTACTATCCTCTTCGGTCTGGAAGGTGACCTCTCTGCCCTCCTTCTTCCCCTCGGGGTTAGCCAGTGATAGACGGACATGGATGCCATGGTAGGGTGGCAGGTCACGCAGCGTGAAGCGTGAGGCGTTGTGTTCCACCGCCATGCACTCGCGTACGGTGGTGTTGTGGCCGCCACCGCCTCCCGCTGTGGCATAGCGATAGCACAGGGACACTGAGTAGGTGTGGCAGCGTGTCAGGTTGAACGCCAAATTCTCCCACTGCAGGGACAACTGCCTGGACTGGATATCTGTGGCTGTGAGGCCCCGCAGTGCACGCATGGGCTCTGGGAGGGGGGCGGAAAGAGATGGAAGAGGAAACAATGAAGAAAAGGAAAACAAAAAGAAACATCAGAGATATATTTTCAAGGGTGACAAGTAATATCATTGAGAAATGTCTTTCAGGTACAGTAGTGATTTTCTAAAAAATGGGACCAAAGGTAACTTTACTTTTGTGATATCTTGATTTTAGCCAAGGTTAGCGACAAAGAAATGTATCAGTCCAGTGATGGCCCAAGAATGTCCTGGCAGTTGTTCATCCCAGCTAGATGGCGCCATATTGTCCCACCAGGACATGGAGGTCACCAGTTTGCTGCCAGCACAACACACCCACATCCCCTATGGCAGAGCAGGAACTCATGCCAATTACGCTAATTAATCGGACAGGCTGCGGGTTGCTGTCGTACTCCCACCAGTCCCTGCCTCCGTGTCAACGAGCAAATTGACTATCCAGTGGTTATAGCTTTTTGCCCGGAGGCTTAATCCACACACACAAAAATGCCACTGCTATACAAGGGCGTTCAATTCCGCTGGTTACTTTTACTGCTGGGTCATCGCGATGGCCTGTCGCGTATTTTTAGAAGGCACCAAGTTAGTTCTGGTCACTGCTGGGTTAACCCTGTCTCTCTCTGATTCAAACCAAAAGAACAACAGCTCTGTCTTTTTCCTCCCCCTTCAATGTAATGGCTACCTCAAAGATACAGAGAGCCTCTATCCACAGAGGCACAGACCAGCCAGTGTTCAGAAGGACATCCAGGCTGAGGAGAGGCGGAGTTAAGCCAAGGACATCCTCAGCGCACTATCAATGGAGGCATTTATCAATGGCCATTATTAACACAATCAATGCCTTTTTGTCAAGCAATATTCTACATAATGTATTGTATTGCTTTATTCTTTTAATAGGGCTTGGTGAGTAATGGGCCAGGGAGGCAGGGAATGACAGCAGAGATATGGGGTACAGGGAGAGATCAGCAGAGTTTGAGGTTACTGGCCAAGGTCTTTATTTCTTCACTGTGACTCGTACACTCAAAGGGATTCTCACTGCACTGCAGATTAGCGCAGGGAACTAAAATAAGGTTGGTAATGCATCGATGAGTAGGGGCTGGCACACTGAAACAACAAGAAGAAGCAAAGAAAATGGACTTGAAAGGCATACTGTATCATGGTTGTGCAAGGACACATGCACATAAATGCACACACACAAACACACACACACACACGCATACATTTGTGGTATCTCATTTTCTCTTTCGGTGCCTATCTATATCTATATCGCTTCCTGTCCTTATCACTGTCTGTCACATGTGCATGCACACACACACATGAAAATGCACACTTTATCAGACTTGAGGGCCCAATTGGTTTGCTACGCGCGTATCATTCTCTGTGGTGTTTTTTCATTAAGTGTAATTCTCTGACACCTCCGATCTACATCAGAGACATCTGCAGTCACCTGCTTGCTCTTTTAATTTGCTGCCTGGCATCTCATTTCAGATGGAAACATGACCAGGGCATTGATCTAAGCTTCCTCCAGACTAATGTGACAGCAGATGAATGGGTAGGCACAGTAATCGCAAAGTAGTAGGCTACACCCAGCAAGAAATGTTAATGTTCAATTGTTCAGTGTGATTGAGGATTGTCCTAATGGTGCAATTGATAGTCTGCACAGTCTGAGAGCTAAATAAAGAGAGGCATTTAACTGCTGAGTTGATGAAAGCACCGCCACAGAGGGCACAGTGTGCTCATTGTGGGTTTTCTCAAAGTGGACATTTGTGCCAACCCCTTCCCCTTGCCTCGTCTTATTTGTCTGCGTGCCATGGGCGCCCACTCTCTGGCACCCTGTGGCGTGAAACTGCAGCCGTCCCAACGTGGCCAAAAGCCCAGAGCGCCATGTTGATCCTTGAAGGTTGGAAGTCATAGTGAATGTGACAGTTTCTGGTTTATTATCTCCACTAACAGTGCTGCATGGGACAGCATCAGGACAGAGCAGAACTGTCTTGGACTGCAGGCCTCGCTGTGGAGAGGATCTGGACTGACTGTGTCACAAGGGAAACCCAAATTTACACAGACATGCATGCACATGGCCTTGTGCAAGCAAAAATACAAGCACACGCATGGCTACAAGTACTCTGAGGCATAAATGTGCACATATACATATGGGGAAGGAGGCGATTCTTGCTCCGAGGAAGAGACATGATGCCAACAACATGCCAACAAATGAATGATGCACTTGTGTTCCTAATGTTCCTCATTTTGGCCAGAATGGGCTCTCTCTTATGGACCAAGAACATCATAGGCAGGGGCTTTCCAGAGGGATCAGTGACCCAGCAGCAGGTGGAAGCCCATTAACATAGCTTGGGGACCACCTGCAGTACAAATGCTTGCCTCTCCTCTGTGATTTACTTGAGGGGCCTCAAGCTGTGCTAATGCAGCATGCTGATAATCACAGCAATGGCTCATCAAGCACACCTGGCTGGCCATCAGAGCCAAGCGGAGACCATGTTCACATTCACGGCCATTAGTTTTACAGCAGCCACGCAAGGAGGGCTCGGCTCCACACGGATGCACTGTGTACAGTGCAGCCAGCTCGTGCAGTGTGGTCGGTACGGAGGGAAATATTCAGCCTGACCACCGGACAGTGAGATCAGTCACGGTGGTGAGGTACAACTTCTGGAGAGGGGAGACTCCAGAAATTCCTTCTGCTCACTGTGATAATCACCACCTCGCTGAGATCGCTGCACCAACCTGACCGTCTTTTTCCTCACGCTTAAACTTAATCAGACCAACAGCAACCAGGAGGATCAAGATTCAGTGGTGGAACGCTGGGTCAGAAGGGGAAGTGAAGACCAGATGGCTTGGGGGCCGGGTTGCGAGAGATGTGGGAGCCAGGTGGTGGTTAGAGTCTCCTGGCATTTGGAGAAGGTGAGACACAGCAGGTGGAGGAAGTTTACGTTGTAAGGGCTTACTGTAAAGTGTATCATACATCGACTCTCCCAGATGAGGTCCTTGAACAATGATTGCGCCGTGCAGGGTTTCGTCATTTGCATTGTGGTTGCAATGCAGAACAACACCAACAAAAAGTTATCAGTGCCTCACAGCTTGCTAATTGCCCAGGAAAGAATTATGTGTGACACAAGGACTGGCAAACTTAATTTCACCTATGCTTCCTCTGTATTGAAGTTGTATTAGATCTAAATGCTCCGTTTAACAGCTGAGCAAACACGGCAGCATTACTTACCCCACACATGGTTGAACAAGCTAATGTCACAGTGGATGAAATGTAAATACGTCATTAAAGGTTGAGTTTAGTGACTTTCACAAACACTGATTCCAGCGAGCGAGTGTGAAAGCAATTTCCGTACATTGTGAATCCTCTCTCGCTTCACCTCTCGCACACTCACTCTCTGCGTTTCACTCTCTCACTTTGAAAAACTACCCCCCACACACATACCCACACACACACACCCCCCGACATACATTCTTCCAATCTTCCTCTCTTGCTATCGACTCTCATCCTTTTCTTATTGTGATTTTCTGTGTCTCTTGAGTAAGTGTGGGGGCGGGGGTGGAGGGACGCTGTGAGCTCACTCATGGCACCTGATGAATGAGGGGTGTCTCTGGCTGTTGGGAGAGGAGAGTAGCTTTAATATGTCATTGGAGAGAGGACTGGGGAGGCTCTAGTGGAGCAGAGTAGGGAGATATGTGAGGGATGGTGTGTGGCAGGAGGAGACCGTTGGGCATAGAGAAGAGTGATGACCATGGAAGACTCGGAACCACAAACTGCCTTTGGGTAATAGCAGAGTTTTCCATTTCGTGTGTCTGTGTGTGTGTGGGTGTATATGTGTGTGTGGGTGTGTGCATGCTATCTATCTATGCATTCACAAGTGCGGATGCCTGCCTGAACTCTATGTGCTCTATACAGTATGTGTATGTCTAATGGAAAGCAGGGCAGGGGTGTCGGGCACCTCACTCACATCCCTGGGTGTTCTGTGTCTGCACAGTGACAGATGACAGGGTGCCGGGATCTGAGCAACCAGTATGAAGCATCAAAAAAAAAAAAAAAAAAAAAAAAAAA
>OMKZ01029261.1:7524-19878 GCA_900302535.1 Neoniphon sammara
ACGTGTCCCCACTTTTCAGCACGGCCCTGCTTCACACTCACTGTCACACACCCAGAGGAACCACAGTCATCTGCCGCGCCGTGAAAACTTCAGCAGCAGTGAAGCACCTTTAGGGAGGAGAGATGGTGACTCATCTTGATTTTCCCACCCAGTGCAGGGATTCGGATGGGCAACAATAATCATTTAGAGTATACAGTAATCTGATGATGTAATTTGGTGCCCAGAGTAATAGCTCTTATAATCATTCACACTGTGTTCCCTCATTTTTATCAGCCCTAAGCTCTGTGTCAATAAAGTGACACTGCAGTAGTGAGGAATTCATACTCTGTTTTGCCTTTTAGTCTGGCCATCAAATCTATTTTACATTTATGCATATTTAATCTGCATAATCAACCGCCAGCGTCCTAATCCTCTTATTAACTATTCATTAAGGGGATTCACTTATAATTGAGTTTGTGACAGCAAAAGTATTTGATGTCAATTAGTAATCTTTCACCATCAGCTTCTAAAACAATGGTGTATGTTTTTGTAATTGCAGTTGTGCCAAGAACATTTATATAAAGTGTCTTACAGTTTTCATGGACCAAGTTCACAATTTCTCTTTGCATTTTTATAACTGCCTACTGTCAATTTGGGTAGAGAGGAAGAGAAGGAGTAAACACAGAATGTGGATCACATTGCAAGACGGGCCTATGATAATTAAATGATGCCAGTATAGCAGGCAGCCATCTTCATGTGATTAATTAATTATTATGGAATTAGTGCCTCTTAAAGCTAGTGCATATTGCACAGACGCTTACAGCAGTTTGGTGCAGCAGAAGGGTGGGCTTTATAGAATGAGGCCTTTAACCAAGGGTTGCCAGTTAAAATCCCTAGTACAGGTTACAGGTGCAGTGTGCAGTTTTATCTGACCACTAGATGGAGTAGCAACAAGTTTGTACATAAACTCTTCGCACAGCTTACCCCTCCCTCCTTCCCAGTCTGTCTTCCTTCCAAAGTATATACATCATAGCAGTATGGAGGCCAGCATAGGACAAATTTTGCTAAGCTCTGTGCCTGCAGGCTAAAACCTAAGCTAACCAACCACTAAAAGGAACTATGGATTAGTGTTGCTATATTGATCCATGTTTTGTTACATTTCTTCTCATGCTCTCTTTTATGACTGAGAACGTGGCCTTTTCGGCCTGGGTTGTTATGCTCATGTGCTTCATGGATTCTTCCATTGGGAATTTCTTAGGAATAGGAGGGGGGAGAATACTTCTTTTAAACAATAGAGGAAGCAGCAGGAGGAGCTTGAGGCCTGTCAGATTTTAGCAAGAAAGAGGAGGAGAAGGATTGGCATCGCTTTATATTATTACGTTTCAAGAAAACCTCCACAAAGCACGCATTAATTTCAGGATAGTTAATATGTTATGAAACCAAATACTCCACATTTACGTCTGGACAGGAAAATTAAGTAACTCCCTTTTTCAGTAAATACCATCAAGGAGCCCTTGAGCAAGGCGCCTAACATCGAGCTGCTCCAGCAGTGGCCAGAGGGAGAAGACTGTGTTTGCTCTGGAGCATGAGTGTGTGTAGCTATATAAACATGTGGCAGCACGGTGCTGATAAAGTGTGTATGCGGTGAGCAGACCTCACCTTCCCTGATGAAATAAGTAGAACCAAGACATTTCTCAGTATCCTTATTGGCTTTATCTCCAAAATGTCATGTAGTTAATTATTAGAATGTGTGTTGTGGGAGTCACAGCAGTAAGAAGAGCTAATGCCGTATGTTTGGCTGCTACCAGCACGCCATCAGTCAGCCATTTATCTCTGTCAGTTCCAACATATCAATTTACCCTAGCTTGAAGGTCAATTAGTGTGTGTGTGTGTGTGTCTGCGAATGTGTGATCGTGCGCTTGCCCGTCCACCCATGACCTGAATCGAAACAATCGAGTGAACCACTTCAGCCGCCTGAGTCATTTTCAGGTTTTTGGTGCGGCTATTTAAACAGAGGCTCACAGACTGACCCGAACAAGGTGAACCGCTGCCTTTTGTGCAGCCGTATAATGAGTCGAAGAAATTATTGAGTCACATTATGCTGGGATACATTCCTACACATATTGAGTGAGTAAACTGAAAGCCTATCTGTCGGCAGCCACGCAGTGTTGAGCAGTAAAAAAATCACAGAAGGAGAGAAAATTTGAATTTTATGTAAACAAAGAATGGCGACGGGGTGGAGAGAGAAAATGTGAGGCACACACTTGTATGTTATCAACCAAGTCAAGTGCTTTCATATCAGCAGTGTACATTATTACAAAATGTGATTGACCTGAGAATATAATAGAAGTACTGACGCAGTGATATTTTTTTGAGGATGCAATCATCTGAAACAACGAACAATGAGCCTCACTCGAAACGAGAGTTTTCTTTCGAAATGGACAGCGACGCCTTTCAGTGAAGCGCGGACCGACAGACAGATAGAGACCGGGTGTCTGAGTGGAGGTGAGGTCATGATAGAGGGAATAATAGGTGGCGCTGAAAATGAAAAGAAAGCAGGTCGAGGGGGTGAGTGATGGACAACAGAGGGCTGGAGGAGACAAGGGAGAGAAAACAGGCTTTTCTGAGCACTTCTTTTTTCGGAGAGCCAAGGTGATCTATGCCTGCCCGGCGCCGTGGGAAGCACAGGAGCTTTCGGGGTGGGGGGTGGAGGGAGCAAAGGGTTGGCTCAGAGAGGAAACAAGGGGCGCTTTGGCACCTCTCTAGGTCTCCATGGCGGCTGGTGTTGTGCTTGCTTTCTGTCCAGACATTTGTCTCTCATTTTTCTCTCTCATTTTCTGTTCTCTTTCTGTGTTTGCCCGAGAGGCCTAGGCAACAGGCCTCCAAAAAGATAGAGAGATAGAACATAGAAAGAGTGAGGCTTGTGTCCTGGTGACATATCAAACTGCAAAAGGAAAAACCCACCTTAAAACCCTTTAACACTGTTAAAGCTATCAGGGATGTACCTTGAGTTTCTGGGTCCATTTTGTTGTTTGGTGGTGTGTTTTTCTCATTCCCATGGACTGGCCAAATGCAGACAGTATGACGTCACGTTGAGATTTTTCCAGCAAAGCTGCACTGGAGTTTAATAGGAAAATTTTCCACAATCTAAAAATGTCAGGTTTTGGTGTCACTCCCACAGAATAAAAGAGAAAGGTCTGATTTCTAGACTCAACATTTTGCACCAGTTTTAAACAATCACACACAGAGTATTTCATCATAAAAGAGACACAGATACCAATTTCAGGCCTCAATCGACCTGGATGCAATGCAGCCATAAGACATGCAGCCTTCAAAACCAGGAAAAGACAACACATATATCATATCATGATATTACAGCATTTTATAGTCTCATATCATAATATCAATGTCTTATCAATACATTGCCTAGTCTCTGGCCAAAAGGCATTCTGGGAAATGTCGAAATCACTAACTTGAGCCAAGGTTGAGGTAGGTTTAAGGAAAGTGGATACAACAAAAAGTAAATTACAGTTCCTTTCTCATAACTCCTGGAATGAATTGAGCATCACAGACTGATGATAAGTGTAAGTGTCTAAGGGGGAATTTATCCTTAACATGAAAATGATTACTCATAAAAACATTAACTCTTAACAGCTCTTATCTTTTTTAAGAGCTCAGGCGGTCACATTTGCTCTGCTTGAACAATGCTGAAAGGTTTATTGATATAAATTGCCTCATTATATAAGGTGACCAGATGAAACCTTATTGATCCCCATGTGGATATTGGGTTGTTGCAGCAGCATCCTGTCCTGAGACAGGCCAGTAATAGGAAGTATGAGAGAGAGTGTGGATTACTTTAATGCATGGGTTCATATATAGATGTTATTTTACATAAATAAGAATGACCAAATATGAAATTCACTACAATTAGCTGTTATGATGTCATATTTTCATATTGCTATAACCAAATTTGATTGTTTTTTACATATTAATGGCGTTTTACAGCAATCAACCCATAGCTAATTGTAGTGAATGTGAATCTTATTTTAAAAGTATCCATCTTTGTGAGGCTTATTACATACGGTAGCAGCCATTGCGGAAGTCCTGCTTCATGCTTTCATCCTATCCATCCTGCATTAATATAACACTGTCACAAAAACTGAATTTTCAGCACTACTTTGACTTCGGAGAAACATTGGGATAAATACCGCAATTCCTAAATGTACTTTCACCAAATGTGTTGTGGAAAACTGAAATTCCATTTCAGTGTCTTTTCCAGAGGGTGTAAATGTTCAGATTGAGGTAGTTACTGTAACTGAAGAAGAAGAAGAAGAAGAAGAAGAAGAAGAAGAAGCAGAAAGAGGAGGAGGATTGGAATTGCTCGATTGTCAATGCAAAATTCAGCAAAGTCAATCAGCTTATTTACTGTGTTCGGACTGTGTGTACATTTGTTTATGTCCCATTCTGTTATTAATATCAATCTTTGTTTCACTCTCTACCATCATTGGACTGTTTTGGAAGCGGGGGGTCTCTGTCTGCGAGGCCCAGTCTTTTCCATTAATCTTTTCCGAACAAGGTTGTTGTGGGAGTTTTACTTAATTCTCATAGAGATTCCAAATGTTGGGCGGTGTTGTTCCCATTTTTAGTTCCGTAATGTGGGCGTTGTGAAGCCCTTTGAGACTGTAGCAGTTATTAAGGGCTTTGCAAATAAACTTGACATGACTTGAACAGCTGAGCATTTGGCATCAGCATCAAACCATCCAGCATGTCTTGAGCTGGAAATCCGGTCCTCCTCAACTGATAGACAAACTGGTGCCAGGAGCAAAATGTAGAACTGTTTTGGTCATAGTTCCATTTTAAATGTCCTACAAAAAGGTAACTACATGGATTAGCCAAGGACATCTTGGAAGTTTTCTGACATCATCACTACATGCTTTATTCACCTTTTTCCTCATTTAGTATGTATAGTATGTCATGCAGAAATTGTAAACTAGTCCAAGGCTGCAAGTCAATATTCAACTTTTGCACAAAGGAAGAAATACACCACAAAGGTCTTTTACATTTTTCTTTGCCTTTTTCTTAGTTTAAGAAGACACAGATAAGCAGTCTGCCTCAAAAACACACCGTTCATGCTTTTTTATTATTAAGACAGCCAAGAAATACATTCTTAAACCTCCATCACAGCCTAATTTAAAAACAGGCATTTCTTGAGATACTGATTGTTCCGAAAACTCCCTGATTAGTTGACCATGGAAAATTTTACTAAAAAGCTCAAGTCAAGTATGGTGACACAATGCTTAATGGTTTTGCTGTGGTATTGTAGCAGCATCAAATTTTTAGATAAAAACCCAGTATTAATGTCAAAGACAAATTTCTGGTATCATGACCACACTAATCAATGCTCTTCCTTTAAAGTATATCTAATAGAAAGTACAACAGTACTTCAGCAAACATGACGTGAAATGCCAGACTTCCTCAACTTCTGCCCATCTCCAGTGTGTATCACATTATCAAAGTGCTGAATTTTTCAAACAATTCAGCTGCAGTAGACAGTTTTTTTCTGCAGACCACAGTCAGAGCCATCTATCACTGTGTTAAAAGCACACATGACGTAGTGGTGCCCAGGTGTGACAGCTGCAAAATGCTGGAGCCTGGGATGATTTGCTTGAGGATAGAGAGCAGACACGGCCCTGCGAGCGTTTATGTCCTCAACACCTGGGTCCTTTATGTTCTTTGGGAAATTGAGCGTGTGCATGCGTGCACAGTGTGTGTGTTTGAGTGCTTGTCTAGTCGTGAAGAGAGTGAGTTTGTGTGCCGGAGACGATTGAATGCTCACACTTTTAACTGTTGTCAGGTGAAGCCTCCTGTGAGTCACTGTTTTCCGTAATTGAGAAAAATTGCCTGAGTTTCTCACTGAGCACAATGTATTTTTGAAAGTATCCAGTGTGCTCTGATGAGGTTTATAAACCCAAGGATAACTGGCCTCAGACGTCAGGCATAATCACAAACCGTTTGTCTAAACATGGACTATAGGATCTAACATAGGATCAAAAATACATGAGATTTCGCATAACCATCCCTGTCATAGTCTGATTTAAAGGTGCGCTATGCAAAACTGAGGGTCGACTGAAGCGAGGACCGTTTAGACAGCCATTATATGACACTGAAATGGAAGCAAAGGGAGCGTTTTTTTAATCAAAATCGGCTCTGCTCGCTTCACTCGCAGACACACTGAAAGTACTGGCTGGTATTTATTGTTTTGTGCCACCCCTCCTTTCGCTGGCTCACTTCACCTTCTGTTAGGAACAGGTACTAGGAGGAGGGGGAATCACTGCAACTCTGGTCATGTATGATGGGTTGTCAGAGGTGGCTAACCTGTTTTTTAAAGAGTAACTCCACACACATAAGGCGGAAAACTTTCAGGCATGTTTCACTTCTGGCCACGCCCAGTCAGTGATGTGGCAGCAGGTATTTCTAGCAGCTGTCAATGGCAATGAACCTGCGGCTACATCGCTGATTAGGTGTGGCCAGAAGTGGTGTTGAGTCATTCATGAAAATGACTGCTTTTTATCAGGTTATGGAAAAAATGTGTGAAAATCTTTCTTTTTATTTATAAAAATGTCAAATTCTTTTGAGGGAATTAGGAAAACTCCATTTATTTCTTTGATAGATAATACATTTTTTTTAAATCTGGAAATCTCAAAAATGCTAACAGTCACAAACGCCAACCTGACGACACTGGTCAAATAAGGCATTAAACTATATTTCCACAGCTAACTGCAGCTAGCTAAACTTAGCTAGGCTTCAAGAAGTGGTTTCCAATAGGACATATTTATGCAATTGCAACAGATACAAATGTGGACAAATGACCGAATATCTACCTTCCCTTTAATCAGCTTCAGGCATGCAAAATACAGGTGGGTAGATGAAAGCATTTGGAAATTGTGGGAGCCGTTGCATGTTTTGACAACATCACTTCTGAAGCCTATGAAATATAATATATATCTTCCCTCCTCCTGTCTGTATTTGACCTCAAAGGCCTTGTTGCTTATCAAATTCTCATCTTGCACAGCCTTGAACAGCTTGATGTCAACACCCTCCAATGTTCAAGCAGCTTTGCGCTTGTCCATAACGCCATGGGTTTTAACCTTTTAGCATTTCAACCTTCAGCCTACATTCACGATATAGGTGACCTTAATGCTCAGTGCCCTAGTTTTGCATGTTTGTGTGTGTGTGTGTGTGTGTGTGTGTGTGTGTGTGTGTGTGTGTTTGGCACCATAGCGGTGCAGGGCAAACAGCAGCTATGCTAATATCATCCATACGAACGTCCTACCGAGCTACATATGAGCAGTGTTTTCTCAGCTGTTGTGGGCTGCAGCGGTTCTGAACGCTGCCCGCAACGCTGCCACTGAATACGGGCCTGTTGCTACACAACAGAGAACCGCTTGAACGCAGCTCCACTTCTGTGCAGCACTGCTCACTTTACCATCACCTGATTATCTGGTCTTGTACTTCCTGAGAAAATCCTCGGATAAAAACTCTTTTCTGTATGTTTGATGTAGAGTTGGATAGTTTATCTTTCTATTAAAGTGGTAATCCACAAACCCTCAGTCTTGTTTCAAATGTGTAATTTTGTCTCCAGTTTTGTGTGCAGTGCTCACTGATGTGGTGTTTTGTTTTAAATTTTGCCTCAGTCTTTGGTGCTAAGCACTTTTTCCTCTGGGGGTTTGCATTGCAGAGATCACCTGTCAATCAAACTGTGTGGGCGGGACTTGGTTTTGGATTTTCTGTTTCTAGAGTTTGAGATTCTATAGGTGGCACTCTTGTCTTTGGCTTTTCAGCCACAGTGGCTATTGCTGCTCATGCTAAGTACCCAGTTCTTCTTCTTCTATTTGTTGAACACAAACAGCTGTTGGTGCTGCCACAAATATAAAACACATCACTTCCTGTGTGCTGGAGGATTTTTTCAAGAAAGAGCCGCTTGGAATTGGGCATAATTTAATCATTGTTATATCAATCATCAATATAGTATCTTAAATCTTGTTTATTTATATGTAAATGTTTCAGATTTCACATAAAACACATATGAATACCGACTATAATCTATAACATAAACAATACTCTGCAAAAAAAATCTCCAGCTTAACATGTCGTTTAGTTTCATCTTTATTGTTAAAATCTTGTTGTTGTTTTTTTCAAACAAGTGCAAAAAAATCTGCCATTGGGATGAGATAATCTCACTTGTTAATCCCAAAGCTAATTGTTTACAGAATTTTTTAAATCAAATGTCATTTTCTATATTCTAGTTGGCTGATCTGCCTTATTCTGCTTTGTTTATACATATTTAGACTTGTTCCCAGAACAATTCCAGAAATTAGTTAAACTGCATTAGAAACGAGTGGGTTTTTTTCATCCCACTGGCAGATTTTTGCTCTTGTTTCAAGAAAAAACAAGATTTTAAGATTGAAGAATGAGACTAAATGACTTGTTAACGTAGAGATTTTTTTGCAGTGTGTGAAACTGGTTATGCAGCTGCAGAATACAGTGTGGTAAATCTGAATGCTTCGGTGCACTGGTCAGTATACTAAACACTGTTTGCTGTGACATCTCCATCTCCGGTAAGCTCTTAAACACACCCCAGCTCTCCGATCACAGACCTACAGGACTCTCAGAAGAACCACCAACAACCTTGTAACGCAGTGGGAGTCGAACAGAGGGAAATTCCACGCAAGAGTGTTTCTTGAAGATTCGGCCTTGTCTACAGCTCGCCTCTGTAATTGAATTAGGAAGTGGTGGGAATCTAAAGAGCTGCAGAGAGGGTTATAAGTAAACAGACATGGCCTTTTAATCCCCCCCTGTGTTTGAAGTGCATAAACCCCCCCAGGCCTTTTATGAGGTGTACTTCTCCCAGTGTTGTGCTGCGGAGGATTGAGTTTCACAAGGGGGGTTAGTTAGTTTATTTTAGAGAGAGGCAATGAAGGTAGAAGCTGATGAGAAAAGAAGAAAAGCAGTTAAGGGAGATGGAGGCAGAGAAAATAGAGAAGCACATTGTGTTACAGAGAGAGGGACAGAGAAATCAGGCAGGGAGGAGGCTAGAGACAGAGCAGGGTTTAAGTCTAAGTGGGTAGTAACAGTTTGTTTAGGTGATCATAAGATCCCATAGGTCAGGGTCAAATCTAATGCTGGGAATCTGGGACCTAATGCTTGGGAGAAAACACTTAAACCACTATTTCATACTAACAGTCTATATTAGTCACCTTGAAGAGACAATTGACTTCATCTACATTTACATTTTAGGCATTTGGCCGATGCTCTTATCCAGAGCAACTTAAGTTTATTTGACAATAAAAGTGAGATTACATCTCATCTTATTTGTCAGGAATAACACAATAAAGTCACTGACTTGCTTCCATTGTGGTCCTCAATATAAAAACAGCAAAAATTACACACAGTACCTTTGATCAGCCAGTAAGAAAGGATGAGTATATGGTCACAAAGTGTCAGGAAATGCCAGGAAATGGTAACTTAAGAGAGAAAGAGAGGGATGTGATGTAAAGATGATTGCAAGTTACAAAGAGCACAAGATGAATAACATTACCATCAAGGAGTACAGAGTGCAGAGTTCAGGGCCATACTGACCTGGCAATGTTCCTACGACCACAAATTTCGTATATTAGAAAGAAGAGGAAGGACAAGACAACAAGTATTGCCAAGGAAGAGGGATTTTACAGCAATTAGAGAGGGTTTAAAAGTCACAGGGCAGAAGGTAAGGTGAGGTACTTCTTCAAAAAGTTTTCATTCCACTAATGGGGAGCAAGGAAGGAGTTGAGGCTGGCACAGGGAAGGGAAAGCCAAAGGAAGTATGGGAATGTAAGGCTGGACCATGGCCTGGAGGTATGGGGGTGCAGATCCCTTCACAGCACTGATAAACCATCTCCAGGGTTGTGAATTTGATGTAACCAGCCAGTGGAGGGAGTATAACAAGGGAGTGACGTGATAATCTGGGGAGGTTAAAGATGAGGCGGGCTTTAACATTTTGGATGAGTTGCAGGGTTTGAGGAGTGTTTCAGGAGGCCAGCAAGAAGGGAGTTGTTGTAATCTAGATGGGAGATGAATAAATCTTGAATAAGGAGCTGGGCTGAGTCCTTGATGAGGGAGAATGTGATTTAACAAATCTTACAGAGTGCAAATTTGTAGGATTAGGTTGTAGATACAATGTCTAGAGTCACAAGAACAATCACAGCAGTTCGATCGAGAGTCACTCTGGTTTTGTCAATAGTAATGAGGATCTTGTGGAGATTCTTTATAAGAAAAAAGGAAGCACACCTGTAACTGAAACTGGATGGATGAAAATAATAGCTAAGTGTCATCTGCATAGCAGTGGAGGTGTGTGATATCATGATCTAGTGCAGAAACAGAAGAAGATGGGGCCTTGGATGGAGCCCTGAGGGACACCAGTGGAAACATTCCTCAGTGAAAACAGATTCTCCTCCAGGATACCTGAAAAATGCAGTTTGACAGGAAGCAAGCCATGAAAAGCAGACCTGGAAATCCCCAGGTTAGCAAAGAGCCTCTGGTGGTTGAGAGTTAATCAGTCAATCAATCCACCTAACCCACCCACCCAACCACCAATCCATCCATCCACCCATCTTTATTTATATAGCATGTGTTATATAGCATGTTTTATACAATCAAATGCAATATAATGTTTTTGTTTATTAAAGAGATAAGAACAGACAATTACACAAAACAAAACGCAAGATTAGGAACAAACTTATATTTATAAAATTGATGCTATTTAAGCATAAGAATGACCTTCAGTGCCAAAACAACTTAATATTCTGGTTATTCAACATAGTCATGTATACAGACAAACCTTTATACAGTATAGGAACAAACTTCTACTTACAGGATTAATCACATTTCAGCACAGGAACGACCTTCTATGGCAATATAATTTAACACTCTTGGGATTAAACATACTCCTGTATAAGAACAAACATCTATAAATGCAAGATTGATCATTTTCCAGCACAGGAATCAAACACCATGACTGAGTGTGAGAAGATGAGGACTGAAGAGAAGGAAGTGGCTCCAGCATATAATATGATAATGGAGCAATGTATTATGGTCATGGTCACTTGGCTGTATCAATATATTCAGTTTCTTAGCTGCATAACAGAGGCTCATTTGGCCAAAGCCCACATCTGTTTTGGAATAAACAGATGAGTGGGAAAGAAGAGATGATTGAGTTACCTATTTCTGGCTATATCCACAATTAGATGCAATTATTATTTTCTCATGAAAACATGAACATCTTGAAAATTATATATGAGTGGATAGCATATTTTGCGTTGATTCTGAGTGCTTTTCACTGTCTATGAAAGGTTAATATCAGCGGACAATATTGGGACAGCAATATATAGTTCTAGGTTCCCAAAGCACCCAAAAGCTCTGTTTCCATCTTGTTTAAATAATTTATTTCTAGATTATGGCCTGGCAGAATAAATGGCATCAATTGCAGGGATATTCAGGTTCCTCTCTCCTTACACCCTCCTTAGTGTGAGGTCCTGAAGCTCACCAAGCCGCATGGAGAATTTATGATGGAGGACTTGAGCTGCATACCTTAGATTTCTCTTCAAACACATCCATCTCTACGTGAGCACAGGCGCTACATAAATCAACATGATGAGGGGATGAAATAATAAAAGATGGATAGAAATACAGTGTATGGGCCTACGTGGGGCCGCTCTCTCTGTCTGACCCAGAAAAACTGAATCATGGATTTCAGTTACCAGGGAATCTGCAGACATGCTGCGCTTGCAAAAGGACCCACACTGATATATACAAATACACACACACACACACACACACACACACACACACATACTGTATCTATTAAGCACACACATGATGCAATGACTTTGAAGTGCGGCTCCAGTGAGTGAAGCTAGATGGCGTAGTGCATTCAAAAGCTGATCTTAAAACAACTGGGCTTTGTGCCAAGCCTGATAACAGCAGTAAGATCTCTAAGGTGGCAACACAAGCTGCATTCATTCCCATTGCATGGGGGACAGAATCAGTTGAACACAGCATGTGTCTCCTGAAACCTATATTCCCAAACGACAGTAGGAGAGCAGCACTGCAACTGCCCTACCACATGGAAAAAGTTTCCATTTGTCATAGCAGATCATCTAATTCTCATTTCCATGTAATTATGGTGAAATGAAGAGATATAGCAGATCGAGCGAGCCAGCGCCGTAAGCCTTTATGACGGGAGGGAAAAGATTATGCAAGAGAAAAAAGGGGGCCTGGTTGCAGGGTAGGCCAGGTCAGTGCTCCGTCTCTGGGAGGTTTTAGGGCCACTCGGCAGGG
>OMKZ01029263.1:2804-33146 GCA_900302535.1 Neoniphon sammara
AAAAAAAAAAAAAAATAAAATAACGCTGTGTGAGAACATGACCTCAGCTATGCTTGGTGACATAAATGGGATCCAAATAATCTAAGAATCCAAAGTCTGTAGAGGTCCAGGCTGAGAGACTCCCTCATTAGCTGGCCAAGTTTTGACCCCAGTGACCTGACAGCCCTCTGTCGATGTCACTGGGTCATGTATGGACCTCTTACATTTACTTTTTAGAAAGCATTTTTTTTCCTTAACCTTCACCAATAATTGGCTTGTCACAGCTCTGCTCATTTCTGAAGTAAACAAAGAGTTGCATACCTGATTTCTTATTGGTTGGTGCTGTGAGGGCCGGTCTCTGTGAGGATGGCTTTCTCTTGTGATAGCTGAGGCTCCAGAGTCTATGTGCACAGACCCTACTGGTGTCGGCTATGGAGAAAAATAACCAATTCATCACTCAAGTAGCTGCCTACAAATGAAAGTTGCTTCTGCATCAGAATGTATCTGCTGATAGCTAACATGAGTTACTTACTATCTGCCTGCCAACCCAGTCATAAGTGTAATCAAAAGTGTATCCTTTCCGCTCAAAAAGCTCAGTGAACAGAGTCCTCAGGTATTCATAGTCAGGCTTTTCAAAGAAGTCCAACCGCCTCACGTAACGCAGGTAGGTGGCCATCTCCTCTGAAACAAACCAAAAACAGTGGTTTTAAGGTTTTATATGTATTGCTGCACAACAAATATGATACAAGATACAAAATTACAAGCACGGGCATATAGCATAAAGGGATTTAAAATAAGATTAGAATTTTTTTTTATTATGCTAAAAACTGCAGATTGCAACAGTTACATCAAATCAGGTAAAGTTCAACATCTATTTCATCACTTTGAAGCTTTACAGTTCCACACATAATTATACCTGGGAAGTTCTCACAAAGGACCTCAATGGGAGTGTTTCGCTTTGTGTCTCCAATCTTCTGGTATCGTTCTTTCAATGTGTCAGCCTGCAGGGGATGCAAAACAGGAAGCCATTAATTAAATCTGCTGCCTAATGTATATTAATAAGAGTTGCATAAGCTAAGTGACATTTGCTGTAATATAGGCTGGTAAAACGAAAAATGACAAGTTCATGTGTGGGTTGTGTGCTATTGTTTTCATAAATGGTTTAAATGTCATCTAATGTGGAAGCCACCTTTTCAATTCACTATCATAAACCACAGACAAATAATATGCCATGCTACGGTTTATATGTAGTTCAACTGAGCAAAAGTAGCTGAATAGCAGCCAGCTTGGTAACTACCTAGCTAAATAAGCCAGTGTGGCAAGAAAGTTTATAGGACATAACATAGATATTTTCCTGTTTTACAAAATAGAAAGAGCTGCCCAGCTGAATGGGAAAATGTGGCTGGCACCAAACTGCACATCTACATCTACATACACTCTAGGTCTGATGTCAAATTGCATAAACACAAAAGGTATTACTTCTTGATATTCCCATGCTATTTCTAAGCTACAAAAGTTGTTGTGAGAACACTCTGGTCTCAAGTTTCCATTTCAGGGTACAAACATTGTTTAAATCACTCAACTTACTCTAAAATCTATTTTTTGATTCTTTCAGCAACTTGTTGATTACAGAACATTTTAAATAACAAGTGATTGTAACCATGTTAGAGCCCATGTAGCAGCAATAGGTAATGGTTTGATTTTTGATAAGAAATCATGTCTTATGGCATCAGGACACGCTGCAGTGATTGGGACCAAACTGTCTTCTTCTTGGTGGCTGGTGAAGAGATTAAGAACCGGAACATTTGGACACTTAAGGTCTTTACACAATGGGAACATGATGAATAAACAACGCTTCAAAACTATTCTTAATAGCGGCGATGCGAATTTGCAACAGTTTAAAGAACTTGCTCAGTAAAAGATATGAAAAGATGAATGTTCTATTTCTTTTTCTAAGTATTTTTTTCACTTGAGCAACTAAGCTAAGCCTTCATTAGGTTCAGCGATGGTTGTTCTACATGGTGAAGAGATTAAACCATCATTAGGGAGTCCAGATTTCTCTCGTTGCTGTTTTGAATCAAGTTTCAATTAATCACTTCCTATGTAGGGAGAAGATTTCCCACAAGTGTCCAAACCAGACACCAGAATTTGATGTGGGCAAATAGGACAAATCTGTGGCATCTGGGGAATGAGATGCTCTTCTCTGTGTAAGTCCTACTTTGTGGTTTAGACTGAAAAGATGGGCGTATTTTCACATCAAACTCTTACCTAGTGCAGCTCTAAATCCCATGTTCTTTATGGTAAGATCACTCTTGGCCTCGGCTGTTACATCTAGCAGAACACCGTAAAGTGACTATTTGCTAAATTCCCAGTTACACCACAGCCTTCAGACTGAAATGACCAAAAGACTTCTCTATCGCTTCACGGCTTCTGTGGTAGTAGCCCTCTTCTCTAACTTCAAAATTACCATCCGAGTTAAGACTGAGATTATGAGGAACAGAAAGCACTGGCAGCAATGCCAAATCTGCTCTACACATTTATTTCCACATCAGTACTTGGATTATTATACTTGTACTATCATTGAATTTCAAAACGGTTCAAATATCACATGCAGTGTTGTCCTTCTGCAAGATTTTCAGGCGGTGGATTGGCCTTAAATCAGCTCTCAGATGTGTTGGGTGTATTGAAGGATGATTGTTTTTTTCCCCACACTGGTTGAAACTGATTTCATAACGCTTCAGTGCACTTTGCGTACCTTTAGTCCTTGCCAAGGTAGACTCCCACGAAGGAAATACATGAACATGTGACCTAAGGCCTCCAAGTCATCTCGTCGGCTTTGCTCTGTAACAAAAAAATTGAATAAAATGTGCTGGAATGAGCCACAGAAGCCTACATTAACAAGACTCCTGCATTGAGCATAACACTTGACTATTGGCCACTAATCCTGATCATTACCTGTATAACAGACATTCCTTAAAGTAGCAGTCTTTTAAAATGTGCCAAAAGTATTCCAGATATGACAAAAAACTGTTTATTTTCCCCTGTTAAATAACATTATTAATTCCATATAAAAACCAACTTACAACAACAGGAATATTTTAAGAATATTATGGATCATAAAGTTGTGAAATCAGTCTTTACCTTTGCCCAAATGTGTATTGATGGACATATATCGGGCGGTGCCAGTCAAGCTCTTATGCTCCCGGTACGGAATGTGTTTTTTGGTTTCAGGGTCGATGTATTCTTTGGCCAGGCCAAAGTCAATGATGTGGATGATGTGTTCCTTTTTGTTCCCTTGCCGTCCGATGAGAAAGTTTTCAGGTTTTACATCTCTATAGATGAGGTTTTTAGAGTGCACATACTCCATTCGGGAGATCTGGTGAGCAAAGATACAGAAGAGTCAGTAAAAAAGAAACATTAAACACTCAACAAAAATGCAGGTAACAACACAAACTAGGCCACTGAGTCAGGAAATCGTGACTCAAGAGGTCATGATGAACATTTGCACCACAGAAGTTGCCATTTATCAACTTTTTGAGGGTTATTTTCTTCTAGTTTTTAAGATTCAATATTAAATAATTTTTTTTAACATTTCAAGTAGTGCTGATACGAATTTGTTTCAGTGAGCTGGCATTTACAAACAATGCATTCTTAATCAATGACTTCAATATCAATACTTATTAAAGACACTATGACACGTTAAGACATCCAAAAATACACCACAAGAGATCCCATTATGGCTTCCAGACTGACCCAGTGCTATCACACAGCATATGCCTGTGTTGAAGTTCAGCACTAACGGACATTATTTTTGGATGCTGGTGAGAAATTTCATCCAAGAGCTCATTTGATCTCATGGCTATGACCATCCAGCATGTGTCTTTGCAACTGACCCTAACAGATATTAGCTCAAAAGTCAACTGTCTAATTGTTTAAAGACAAAGACTAGTACTCAAATGTGCAAGCGAGTGAATTAACCGTGTCTGAACCTGAGCACAAACTACACAACTGTCAAAAACCTACGATCTCTGTAATGTTCATATTAAAACAATCCTCTTTCCTGTAGTTTCTTGTCTTACCTACAAAGTGGTGGCACATTAAATAGTGCGGCAGAGACACAGGCTCGCACATTAAAGATTTTTCACTTGGATTTGATCTCGAGAGATCTTGATTCCCTGCTGCTTTACCAAAACAAATGCATAACAAGATTTTTTTTTCACCTGATTGTGCAAAAATGGGGCTTGCAAAGGTAGAGCAGCTCGCAGTGGTTTTGTGTGTGCACTAATTTGTGCTGAAAAAGAAAAAAATAAGACAGCTAGATGCCAAATTTGGAGCACAGAATGGATGAGGAAACAGAGAGTTGGAGGTAAATTACAAAGCCATGATGATGTTGTGGTTTTGTAGTTTCCACCTCTTCTGCCTGGTTTCCTCACAAGCTCTCAATGGCTATAGCTGCTGACTGTTTTCAAAACTTCTCTTTGCATATTCCACACTACAAGGCACTGCAGATTTTGTGCTGACAATATCAAACATGTTAGAAAATCTCTAGAAGTCTGAGATGGCTTGAAGACTGGGTCTCAGTGCCTCTCTGACCCGCTCAAAACTTAACAAGAACCAGTGATGGCTCTGACATGGGGATTTTGTCTCAGATCTCAAAAACTTGTCTGTGACAGCTAAATCTGGCGCAGCATCTTGCATGTCTCTTGATTGAAACTTGGAAAATTCTGAAAATAGTGCTGTTTACACAAGGTGATCCTGAGGCCTGAGTGAGCCAGCCAATGGACAGAAATCAGGGACTCTACTGCCAAGAAAAAAAAAAAAAGCACTGATACACACATGGAACGTCTACAACCAAACCCTACGATCAATAAATTTACTCAACTTTAACTCCGAATCCAGCATGCACTCTGAAAAGAAGGAAGGTTTAGGGAGAAAACATCACAAATATGAATCCCTTCGTCCTACATATCTAAGTAAGGGAAAAAAAGCGCAGCGGGGGCAAAGGAACCTCTTGGAAGGCAGCTATACTGGGCCTGTAAGGTGGAGGAGTTTACACAACACAAACTACAGATCTGTGGAACCAATTCAGACAAACCTCTGAAGAAGAAAGGACCAAACAGGCATCTGCTTTAAAAAAAATTCTCATGGACAGAACATAATCAAATGCCTAGCATCTAACAATAGAGTCACTTGCATGATACAATACTAACGTCAGAGAGGGCTACTGAATCCATCATGAGGGCTTTACTCTTGACAGATCTCTCAATACACCTACAGTCAGAGCAAATCTACCTCCACCCACTGCTTCTCATTCTCTCAGTGCAGACCCATCAAAACAAGGATCTCTGAACACTTTATCCATGCTTAAGGCAATGTCCTCTGGAATACTTGGGCACTAAGCTGGTGAAATGCCCCAGGAGAGGTGGTAATATAAATTCTCTGCTTCTCAAAAGATTTTTCTGGGGATCTATACACAATATAACTTGGCACCTAGGGGAGTCATTGAGGACCTGTATCTGTTTAAACCTCTGGTTGGTGGCCGTAGGGCCAGTAGTGTTGTGTTGTGTGGGATTTATAACAAATGCTGATGGGCAGCCGTGCCCAAAAACTTCAACTGTAGCTGACCTGTCGACACTGACAAACAGGTAAATTAAGCTAACATGGCCCCAACATGCACTGCTTTACTTCCCTCTTGTTTACAGTTTACCAATCAGTCCTGAAATGGCCTAAAAAGATGTCTGAGATGTGTATGCAATTTCTGTGGTTGCTTGTTTGGAATGTTGGCCATCAAAATTTGTATATAGAGGGTGCAAAAACTGCACAAGTGAGTGCATGCTCCTTCACATCAACACAGCTATTATATAAATGAACACATGATTCACAAATGCACCAGCAGTATATGCTTATTGTGTTTTTGCTATGTGCTGCTGAACCAGAAAAGATCCCTACCCGTCTGAGAATTTGCTGGATCACATTGTGCTGTGAACTCACCAACTGAATTGCTATCATTAAGACAGTCTTCAGCGAGAAGGTCCTGTCACAAAGGTCAAAGAGGTCCTCCAGACTTGGGCCCAGCAGCTCCAGAACCATGGCGTTGTATTTCCCACAGGGCCCAAAGTAAAAAACCTGGGGCAGGCCTTCCGCTGAAACAAAAGAGAAGAGAAATCAGAAACACATCCACAGACAAAAATCCTAGCCACATGGACAAAGCTGTATTTATTCTCAAGTAAGTCAAAGACTTAATTGGTTAACCTTTTTAAGTGTCTGCAAGTATATAAGGCCAAGAGGATCATTGTTGTTGGCTTGGAAAATAAACAGCAATGTATTTGAGGCAGAGCAAATATCAAAAGCAGCTAAGAGCTGAGTGTGTGTTTCAGCACAAAGTGGTAAGAAATGTGAATAAGTGGATGTAGCAAGAGCCTTTATTATCCCTGCCTGCCTTGACAAATGATATTCCCAAGTTGGATCCAAGGTTAAACATTAGCAGAGGCCTCAAACTGGACAGATAGGAGGAGCAGTACAAGGTTACTGAGGACAGGGATCACAGCATGCTGCTAGGTAATCATTAACCCTAAACTAAAATACACTACACCGCCTGCAAACGCAGAGTCACTCTTCTTTCTTAGTAGGCTGAAATCTCATCTATACAGCGCCTCACATCACCTCCTCCCAAATCATATCCTCTCTCTTCTATTCACCTAATTGCTCCAAAAATCCCTTCCATCTGTCTGCCTAGCGCTTGTTTTAATTCTTTTCATTGCACTTCAGTCTGGTGTGGTCACTGTACTGCCACAGGAATATTGGCTGGGCACTGAAGCTCTGATGCATTTACTTCTTGGTATTGGTTGTTTGTAATGCTCATGATAAGGAAATTTAAGCTTCTTGTACTGTCACACTTGTGAGTCACCCTGGAAGTATGTCACCTTAATTGTGTGTGTGTGTGTGTGTGAATTTCTCTTGGAGATGAATAGTATCTATCTAATTATTAAAGTTTAAATGTAAATAGATGCTACAGCGTTTCAACAGAACTTTTCCTGTGATTTCATAACAACATAGAAGCATTGATGCAAATTCTGCCTTTGAAAAAATAAAAAAAAAAAGCTCTGTTTAAAAGTAAGAATGTACTAAAGTGAAGACAAAAACAAAATTGAATCAGCATTTCTGCCATTCAGTTTTGGAAGGTGTCCAAGATCACACTGACAAACAACATTTTCTGCAGACAGTGTACAGTCACAGCACTGGGAAGCTGTGGTTGTCAATGACACGGTCTGCAGAAGACAAAAAAGAAATTTCTCAATTTAAAAGCCTAGTATTTCCTGCAGCAATGTAATTTCTAGCGTTTTTGGAGGATTTCAAGTTTTACGCACACAAATCTCCCTTTTATTTATAATGGATCAATTATTTGTAATGGCTGATTTCTGTATTCCTGTTTTTTTGTCTTCCTGACCACATCCTGAGCCCTTGTTTCAAAGAACAGGAAATCTGATCTCACCATTAATTTACTTTGGTTAAGCATGACTCGATGTTTGTTCCAGAACTGTGATTCACTGTTCCATTAAAAGGCTCTTGTCTTTAATATGTCTAAAATTCATCAGCCAGTTTACTAAGCGAGACCACAGTCATAAAGAGCTTCTTAGTTAGATGTCAGGGGCAAACACAGCTACTTAATAAGCAGAGGCTGATAATCAGCCAGACTGCTCAACACTAATGCTGATACTAAGTGCTTAAACATCTTTACATTCAATATGCTGCTGAGGAGCAAATATTCGTGTGACATGTGCCAGCTGGGTAATGCTGTCAGCTAGCATCTGGGCATGTAGGAGTCATGCTGTGCTCCATCCTGTGTTTCTGGACGCCATTATCCAGTTCTGTGGGTTGCTAATTGTACCATAGGAATGAGTGCCTTGAAACCTCGGGTGCTTGTGGGAGGCCTAAAAGGTGTCAGATTGGAGATGTGCTGTAAATAAGTGAATAAGCAGTTGCTGGATTGAAAACAAGGTTGGTCGATCTTTCAACTACCAAAGAAAAACTAGGAATAACAGAATCATCATTACTTGCAGTTAAACAGATTTTCTAAGCAATCAAAGATACCCTGTGCTGCAAGGCATACCTAACTCATACTGGAACATTCAAAAACGATTTGTGTAAACCTGTGATGAAAGCTACTAATCCAACATACTCATTTAGGCTTCTCTCATCCTGCTTCCTAGAAAAAGATGAGAGTAATGCCTGGGCGTGGCGCACTGACTTGTCCTGAGGACATTCCTCAAAAATTTTGTTTGGGGAAAAAGAAAATAAAAGAAGAGTAAAAAGAAACCTTTTATTATAAGAATACCCAAAATGCAGATTACTCACTGCACCCAAAAATAATATGCATGGAATATAATATCCATACCAATTTATTGAAACAACACTGCATGTATCCCGTAACTGACACAACGATGAATAGGATTAAAGGATTTGGAATGCAAAGGCCTGTGCTTTTAAGACCAAGCAAAGCCCAAACAAAACCTTCTATCTTGAGGACTCTCACCTTAGTTATAACAAAATATGATGATTCAGCAATAGCAAAAAGATGGAAATTAAATAAAAATCAACTCTCCATAATTAGACTGATTTGAAAGCTGCTCCTCATGAGGACTCCCTGAGGGAAACAAATAAACAAACAAACAAACAAACAAGAAAAAAACACACAAAACAATGCCTTACAGTAACACTCATGGTGTAGTAGTGGAGCAGAACTGAAACTGGGCTTACTGTAATGCTTTACATAATTACTGCCAAGGTACACAAATTTATACAAGCAGAAAGTTTTAAAAGTTCATCAAGTTTTTCAGCTACACTATAAAATAGGCCACCCTGCATGAACAACTGAAGAATACCTTTTCCTAGGAATCACTGTAAGCTAACAAGAATGCTGAAGATGATGAATGCGCAGTGTGAGTGGTCTGATCTGAGCCTGATTGAGAAGCACTCACCCAAGTCTCCCTTCATGCTGCTTTTTGACTGAGTGATTTTTCTAACTGCTATCAAAACGCCAGACCTTTCTCTGGGCTCTGAAAACCATGACTTGTGATGATGATGATACAATGCTTCGAGGTTTGCAGGAGACTTATGCGTTGACCTTATGAGTGAACAGCTTTATGCAACAGAATTGTACTGAGAAACTGTGTTGAGAACAGCTTGAAAGGGAGGTTACCCAGATTCCACTTTTAAGCTACAGCGGGCAGCAGAAACTAACGTTCATAATGCTGCAGCCACACAACTTGAATGGATCCACTCAAATTCACTCAAAAAAATCCAATGTCTGTCATTTCTATAGTAAGCGATAAATGCATTTGAACTGGTCAAAAGAATTTTTTTTCTTCCAAAAATGTCCATCCATGCATAAAAGGATTCTAATATGATAATCAATAAGTAATCTTGCCATACAATCATCATGATGACAAAGGATCATTTTAACTCTATGAAATGAGGCCTTGCATAGTGTTCCAAGCTTTGCATAATAAACACATCTATTAAATAGTGCTTCACTTGTGGTAATCTATACGGCCTTAGAGGTGGTTCATGCTTCACATGGAAATGGATGCGGCAGAGTGTTCAGTCAAAATGATGTAACTGTGTCCAAAGTAACTGAATGCAGTGGAGTTATGTACAAGGTTGTGCACTACCTGAAATTTCAAACAATGTAGTCAGTCCCAGCACTTTTCTTCACTTTTCTTGTGATTCCAAAGTAGACTGTTTATCTTAATCACATTATGACATGTGAACTAAAGTTCTTCAAATGTGGGGTCATCATGAGAAGCTCAAGAAGCATGAATCTAAAGATGCATTTTTGTGGCTTCCGTATCTCTATGCACACAGAAAGCAGGAGCCAAGCCTTAGGCTCACTACCTCAGATGGCTAAAATTTATGACTTACATCTCAATTGTTGCAGGTGTCTAGATTTTGGGAAATCTAAGATAACTTATAAGACACAAAGTACAAAACCTTCCTGCTATGTAAGATCTTGATGTCTCATTTCCTTTACAATCAGTGGGACAATCAGATATCTTTTATAGCAGAGCCTGTACTGTACAAACAAAAACAACATACACAACTGTAACCTTTAAGTGCACATTAAAAAAAAACAAAATCCATTGAGAAAAAAAAGTGTTGTGAATTTTATTTTGTGATTTTATAATGATCTCTCCTGGATCACTTGTTCACTGCCATCACACACTCTCCCAGTGTTCAACTAATCTAATTTGTGCCTATATTACCTTTTTTAAATCAATGGAAATCATCATGAACTCAGCTCAGATTACTACTTCACATAGTCTTTTAACACTAGACATTTTACCATTGATGTGAACAGCTTCTGGCCCCTGACCCTGAGGTTAAGACTGCTGACCTTCTGTTTGCATGGCTGGACTGACTTAAAATCTGGTATGATGTCTGACCATTGGGATGGCTTATTGCTTGAAATGCTAGCAGTGGCTGGACATAGTGGTGTAGTGTTACATGGTGAGGCCTGGCTGCCAATGCCTTTACATGGCTCACTAGTTTCCATCCATCCTCAAACAATACCTCTTTCGATCCTGAAAACTGTCCAGCTTTGGCGCCACAATGCCTTGTAGTCGTGAACAGACAAGGCAGCTCTTACTGACTGCCTTGACAAGAAACAGTCTCATATGATATTCACATGGCTGAAGTCGCTACAATCCTAACTGAATCCTTATCTTTAATATCTAGTGACAGTTGGTTCTGCCCAGATAATAACACCTCAGTTGAGCATCTGAGTCAAAGCACATTAATTCATAAAGACACTAACTCGCACAGACACTCTTTGTCAGACAACCAGATTGGCTGACACAGGACTGTGGCACAGCGCACAGCTGAGTAGAAATGGGGTCACGTTATCCCATCTGGAGGAGAGGACAGAGCCAGGTTAGTACTAAGAGAGGCTGCCCCACTCTCTAAATATTTAATGAGCTTCCGCACAGTTGGCCTTTTCCAACCCTTGCCTGTGCAGAACAGTAGACATTATGCACCCAGTCTGGCTATCATATATGCATGTAGAGCTCCAAAAAGACTGTCAAAGAACACACATTTTCTGCACTAAACTGCAAGGGCAGACTGTAATTATTCTAACATTGTAACTCTGCTGTTTTGGAGAGGAAACAACAAGCTACTGGTTAATAAACTCACAAGCAGCATGGCCAGACTGATCTCAGGAGCTTAACTGCCATCAGCTCTACTTATGTTAATGTAATGTTATTCATATTTGACGACCACTACTGAGAGGACAGAGGAAAACAAAGCATTATTTTGCCTAGTTTTACTGAAACAGTAATGAATAGCTATTAAAAGCTAAGGTTATATTTTATTGTCCCATTGTTTCTAGTGTTCCCACCTATTTCCTCTCAGAGACAAAATAAGAGCCTTGCCCTTAATGTCATTTTTTATTGTGGTCATTTCATCCTCAGAAGAATCCTGTCAGTGGCTGTTATAACAGAGATGCATCAGTAGACCTTGACTAATCTTTCCTGACAAATGGAGAAATTCTCAAAGGGCTGGAGGTAAGGGAGGAGTGTTTGAGGAGCAACTGGTTTTGCTTCGTCTTGGTGTGAATGGCATGGATCTAGAAAAGATACATAACCATCAACCAGGGATTGTAGGGGAAAATTACTCGTATAAGTCATTAGGTTTATAAAATGACTAAACAAATCTTTCATAATCAAATAAACAATCAAAATAATAAAATATATCAAATCATGGAAGATTGTGAGGTAATATTAGCATTAAACTCGGTTCATTTAAGGATGGTTTAATAAAACTACAGAAAGTGAAAGTTCCTTTGCTGCACATCACTGCCACAACACCCCAGCCTGATTTCCACCGCAGAAATACAGCATGTCAACGTGTTAGAGTAACCACAGCGCAGTGCTGCTCTGTGAACAGTTAATCAGGATTTCCTTTGACTTGCAAACTGAGATCACACTTCACAGGTGCATTTCACAGAATACACATTAAAGGAGTTGTCATGCTCATTTATGAGTGAAAAGCCACTTAGTCTTCCACTATGTACATAAAAACATCTTTGAACACAAGGATACAGGCTAGACACAAACACCGAGCTTCCCAGATATACTGTACAATAAGAAACTAATATTATTATGAATAATAAGAGCTAGGTGTAGGACACATGCACTGACTTTATGGAGGTCACAACAAAACAAATTTGCGCTTTGCTTAAGTTATACCCCAATTTAGCCTGGCTGTTACAAAAAGTACTTCTTTTATCCTCCCTCTAGATATCAACAAGGAAGTCTTTTTCAGTGAATCAGGAAGGAAGCCACCAGAGTTTTGTGGGTGCAGTGGGGGGCTTTATGTCAGCTTCTGTCCTCACACTGGATTGCACCCCTGGTACCTACATTTGTGAACAAAGTCACCTTTCAACAGGCTCTGTATACAGACACACAGCATGAGATAAAAGTAAGCTGCCATGGCTTAATATCAAGATCAATGACTGTAACTTGGATGGAGTAATCACTTGTTGTGGAAATGAGGTAATCTTTCTGAGTCATCTATGACAACAGTCAAATCATAGTCCTACAGTAACAAAAACACCAGGGTGTGTAGCCTGCTAATCTCATGCATGACCTTACCTGTACTTCCCAATGTTTTGTAGAACCGGTACTCTAAATGCAACTGTGGAGCCCTCGATTTCACTGGTTCCTGCATGATGGAGGTAACGAAACAGAGACTCAGTTAATAGGAGTAACTGTGCAGAGTGGGGAAAAAAAAGTTTAAAAAAACATGACTGTCACATTGCCAAAATAGCAACTGCAGCAGATCTAAGCAGCACAGATTTGATTGTGCATCAATATTTTAGGGGAAAAAATTAAATTGACTCAAACATAAAAGCATTTTTCAAGATCACATGAATGAAACATTTTTATGTCAATTTTCACTAAATGGACAATGAAAGGTTGGCTGGAGAATCATTTTCTGGCAACTGTTTTGTAAAAGTGATCTGAGTTTAAGTTAAGGTTTTACAATAATTTGCATTTGTGTGATATATGTGCTTCCAATTTAAAAAGAAAACACATTACATGATGTGGTATAAGTGCCGGCTTTGAAAAGCTCTAATGTGGAAACATTTTTGAAATGAAGATACAGAAGCACTACAGCAGTAGTGCCAGTGCGCCAGACGGTGGGCTGAGCAGCTGAAAACTATTTGGCTTGTTTGGTGAGCTTCATACTTTAATACTGTGGCAATTTACAACTCTCTGGGGTGCCATTATAAAGGCATGACTCATTTCCAGTCCAGGAGCCATTAAAAAAGGCACACCTAGCCAAGTATCAACACTCATTCACATTTCTTTCTCTAGCAGCCATCCATCCACACATCACACAATCTAGTATAAAGCAGCAATGTAGCCAAGAGAGTTAATTCTGAGCACCAAGGGAGCTTCTCAAAGCTCGGTGTTTCATCAGTCATATGCTTCTGGACATCAACGATGAATTTGAAAAAAATCTTAGGACTTCCATGCAATGCAGCTTGTGTGTAAGCAAACCTTAAAACTACAGTCCAACTCTGCCATCTAGAAATTTATTTATTCATTTAACTTGGTACAAAGTGCTTCATTAGGGTAGTGAGTGTATAGGCAAACTGAAGCAGTGATTTGTACATGTTTACATTTAAAAAGGAGTCTGACCAATGTCTTCTAACCATTTCAGTTTCTTGTAATTACTAACATTTCTGTTCTATTAAGGAGAGAAAACACACCATCTTTTTATACTGTAACAACATACAAATATCCTCGTGTTAAAGGAACACTTCATGTGTTCTACCCATAATTTCAATATTCCCCAGAACATCTGAGGGAAACATCTATTTGCAACTGTAGTAGCAGAAATTAAGAAAATCTAGGAGTTAATGAAGTTGTCTCCTCCAAGTTAATAATTCCAAAACAAGACCATCTAATTCTTCCTAAAATCATCATACCATCAGACAGTATCATGCTGGTTGAGCAGGAGGTCAGTGGTTTGATGTTAAATATGATTTACAGACACAAAACAAAGTGCAAAAATTCCTCTGAAAATTAAGATGCTCAGATACTGAAACAATGTGAACTTGATAAGAATGACTACATCACATCACAAGACCCGTGTTTTGTACAACTGAGGCATTTATGTCAAGTGGTGTGAAAGATTTCGAGTCACTTTATGTACTGGTCCAATTTTACATATTGTTATTTTTATGGTAATATTGTATGTGCAGAGGTAAAGATTCAAATAGTGAAAGGAAGTGTGCACTCACCAGTTTAATAGCTACATACTCATTGGTGTAGAGATTTTTACCTGAAATGAGGCAGGGAAGGAATAGCACACATTAGACATCTTCAGACAAATACACCACATCTCCCTCAGGCTCTTCAACAGTACATTCACCAGGGATCTCTAACTTTCTAAGTGATGACAAAATTCTTGACTCAAACATGGAAAACTGCAAAGGCCTGAACACAAAAGCAACACAAAATGGATTTCAAGACAGAACTTCAAGCAAATTTGAAGATGACTGCGGAGGAAAAAGAGGAGTGCATGGGACAAAGGGAGCAAAGAAAAAGGGATTTCCAGTCTGGCAGAATTTAGCTCACTTTGACAACAGGGAAATAATAAAGTCCTGTCTAGCGATTTTTATATCACCACACTCAGACATAAAAACAATTTACCACTCTTGCTTTACAGCTGGCTAAGACTTAATCACAGGCAAAATATGAGTTGGTTGGACAAAATCCTACTGGACCCAAATGCTCAGTTAACGCTAAATTTAGAGTTTTCATCCCCCAAAGGTCCAAGTGCAAAGTTATTTTGGCATGCCCATGAAGGTTTAGGAGCCTTTTAGCACAATGACAGAAAATGGCAACAGTCCATCAACAGCTTTTGTATTCTACAATACAAATGTATAATAGGAAATAATAGTTATACATATATCCTCTCCTGGTAGGCTACACATTACGCTGAGTAGCATAACTCAACCTTTATAGCTGCATTTTAAAAATTGCTAGAAATAGCTACAGTTTTCCACTGTCCATTTACCAAAGAATTTTGTTAAGTCTTGAATCATTAAACGTAAGATTTAGACTAAGCTTACCAAGCTTCAGTTCACCAAAGTTGCCACAGCCAATCTTCTTTCCCACACGAAAATTTGGCCCCACCATGAGAACCCCAGAGGAGCTGGAGGAGCCAGAGGGTCGGGACGAGTGCCCACTGCGGCTCCCCTGCGAAACCTTAGTGCTCCTGGCGGGCCGCTCGCCATATTTATCTCTTTGTTGATCCATGGTGCGAGCAGCGCAGGTCGGCGGGTGCCAAGGGAGACGTACAGAAAGGCCCCCTGGCCCAGGCCCACCACAGCCACAGCCCTGGTCACTGGCAGCACAGGGACAGCACAGTCACTCTCATGGGACAAGGGCTGGTTCTGCTAGCGGACACTCCTCCTCCCCGTCCCTCTAACACTTGTCAAACAGGCTGGACTCTGGCCTCAACATCTGTCTGGCACAGGAGGGAAGATGTGGAAGACCTGAAAAGAACAGGATGCAACATTTGTAAGAGAGGAAAGAGGTTTACTTCCTATAAATATGTCCTTTATTGTCACTGCAGCTTTCATAATCTATGAACACTGAACTATCAGGATATGGCCAAGAGATATGAAAGATGAGGATTATATGATTCCTACTTGAGGTCAAACAAGTCTAAGCTAAATATGTCTGGCACAGCATTAACAGAAAAAAAATACGCCGAAAAAACAATTTCTTTTTGCTTTGTTGTGTGTTAGGTAAAGCAAATGTTTCACCCAATTCTGCTTTCATTATTGTTTAATATTAACAGAATAAAGGTCTAAATCATAGTTTGTTATGCAGACAAAAGAAGCTGCACAGAAGGCCACAGTATTATTGGGGGCAAGCTACTTATTACAGACATAGTGAAGCAGAAACAAGGTGGGGTGGTTACTGAAGTTATGAAACCGAATCATCCCTTTTTCACGCCTTGACTGACTTTTTAATTTTATAAGCTGGGTCAAAAATAAAGACTTCTTTGCATATTTTAACTTTTACCAGTGTATTCTGAAGTCAAATGGGCAAATGGTATGAAAAATCTGTTAACATAACATAATATGAAATAAATATGAGTCTATGTGTCTATAGTAAAATCATTATAATTCATTTTTGACCAAAATCATTAAAGCCATCATTCAATGGCTTTTCACTCCCTCAGGGGTTATCCTGAGTCATGTCCCCCGGGTGACAACTTAAATCTCATGCAGCAGAGACCTTGTCATCACTGTTTACAGGTAGACAGAGCACAGCAAGGACGGACTGGCTCACAGTGACAGTGCTGCTGGGTTGCAGAGATAACCATCAAACCAGAGTGATCACAGAACATACAGCAACCAGTCTGAGCACTGAGATCCAGCTCAAGCCCTGATTTCTGATCAGGAAGGCACCTCCTAAGACTTTGCACCACCCACAGCTATAACCTAGCTCAGGATGTCAGTTGAGAATATTATATAAACAATTATATAAAGTTGTGTCTGGTGGAAAGGACAAAAAGCTTAACTTGATGGACACTGGTCTGATTTCATCAAATATTCAACAACAGATATTTGTGTATCCAAGACCAGTCTCCCTGCTTCTGGCACTGACAAAAATTATGCAAATATTCAATGATGTGATTATAAGACACAAACAAAGCTTAGGTATTATTATGCAACTGGTGATACAGAAGACAAGCAATGTCCACTAATCTCAGGCCTTGGCAAAACTACAGATTCATCTGAAAAATGAATAGCAATCTAGAAGCTTGAAATATTAAATTCTGAAATATGAATTATATGAAGCATTAATAAAACAAGAATAATTGTAAACACCGATCATTTGCCATGATGTGCAGAAAGACTTTAAAGCATCAAAAACAATGAAGTAAACAAGTATGCCAGTCTGAATGCTAATTTCTAATTGGCTAAACAGTTATCAGTCAAGTTTGGCCCCCCAAAAATACGCAGTCTAATTTTATACTTCTGTCTATTCATCTTCAGCAAGATGGTACTTGTGTGCAAGTTTGACAAGATTCAGAGAAAATATAAACTGCAACACAAATTAGATAAATTACCAGTTTTACTAATTATATAAATTTAACCCTGCTCGAATAATTAGTGTTATTTAGAAAAACCATGACAGTGTACGTCTTGTGTATGGAAAGACTGCTGCTGCTGCTGAGAAATATTTGTGTGTGGGCTTCCGGATGACTCATGCTCAGTATTGCCTGCACAGATCTCAGCATCAAAGACAGCTAGTTTGCTCTCAAGGGCAATTGTGCAGTGTTGCTATTACATAAAACCAGGAACAGAACATCATGGCTACAAAACAGGCAGTTCACAGTTAAAACCAGTGGTGAGTGGCAACTCTTTCCATTGTGCCAACAATCATTTTTAGGTTTCTCTAACCTGGAGTGCATGATCGTTTGATTAGTCCACCTAGGTGTTGTAGAAATTGAAGGTGGGGATGAAAAAATGAGTGAGTGCTGGAAAGAAAAAAAAAAGAAAAACAGGAATTGTTTAAAATGCCAAATTACAAACCACCTGTTGTACACTATGTAGGGACACTTAGAGGATCAAAATAAAATGCTTGCCATCAGTGACAGAAAGGAGGCTGACATGCAATTTGAACAGCTTTTCTGGTTATTTCAGCTTTTTTTTTAACTGCACAGGTTAAATTGCTATAACTTCGCAGCATTTCCTATAAAATATGGATCCCACCAGGGAAGTCACTGAATTGCTCAATTCTATGGTTGGGAATAGTTTGGAAATATTCAATATAGGCATCTTGAATCTGATATTAAATGCTTTCATGATAGGTTTTTGTAAAAGTATCTTATCCTTAGCACAGAACTGACATAATGCAATCACTGTTGTGTGTTGACTGCATATTCTTGATGGGTTCAAACATTACTCAGCCCGTCAGAATTGAAGGATGGAACTATCTATTTTATAAATAGGAATGGGAATCGAGAACCGGTTCCAAACTGTCCGATCTATCAGAATCATTTGCCTCTGTGCTTCAATTCCTTTTATCGATGCTGGCATGTTTTTCTGACAGTTGTGCACTGCAAAGTTATAACCTTTTAAGAAAAGGAGCACTGTAATCTATTTTAACATGTTCAAATGTTATTAGGAAGACATGGTAGCCACACACTGAGGCTGCATGTAGTTGCTGGTCTTGCCCTAACCTAAACTGAACTGTACTTTCTACACTGTGTTAAGGCTCAGAGATGATAAAACTGTTGCAGTGATGCGGAAAGCTGTAGGCCTACTTTTTTTTTTGCACACAGAAAATAGATCAGGAATCAATAAGGGAATCAATAAAGAATCAATAAACTCCCATCCCTATTTATAAATGCCAGCTTCAACATTAGACATTCAACTGCTTCCTATTAACTTCATTTGCTTCAAACAATGGTGCTAATGTCGCTGGCCAATCCCATTTAATGTTGTTAATGTTTGCCACGAATTTCGGTTGCGGGTCAGATAATAGATTACTTTCTTCTAAACTATATTGATAAATGTTCCTTTTTAAAAGGTAATTTTTGTTTTGAATATAGGCAATTTACTCTAAATCTGATTGTGACTTGAGGCCTTTTAGTCCCATGTCAGACATCTCCAAACTTCATTTCTCTTTGCTTTACTGCTGTGCCAGTGCAAGCAAAGGAGCTTTACTCCTGTTGCACCTTATCCAATGAGACATAGCCTCCCTTTGTTAAAACAAAAGTCAAACTTACAATTGTATAATCTACACTGTTCACATTGGACTGCAACCACATCATGAACAGTTGTTCAGCTGTCTGGGATAAGTGGAAAAAAATATTTGGGCAAGTAGAAGGTTATGTGTCACTTGTGTAAACTGGACAACTAAAAAATAAATCACAACTGCACAGGTCAACTGTGTCTAAGTCACCACTGTAACACTGTGAAACATGGCTGGTTGGAAAGTTTTGAGGAGTGCAGTACAGGTTTTGACAAGCCGCGCAACACTGAGGAACACAAGTGAGGAAAAAACTAAAGAGATTTAGGAGATGACAAGGAGTGAAGTAGAGGAATAGAGGAATTGTCAATAATGGAGGGATGTGACACAACATTGCAGGTGATGTAGGGAACATTTTATTGCTTGCTGTGCCAGGATTTCCTGCAGACACATCAGTGTTATACAAAAGGTGAGTCAGGCTACTTTTAGCTAACCGAGTAGGAAAAAAGTGATTTGCTCTTGCCTTGACTGGCAGTCATACCAATATGATGGCAACATAACAGCTAGCTGACACCTGCTGAAATTTATCTGTAGCTAGCTGCTAAGCTCCAAGTTAAGATAATGTGGTTAGGAGCAGCTTTCCTTCTCCGTCAGGCTCTCTTTCTGTGCCTATCTTTTAGTCTGTTATTCAGTCTGGTTTATTCTTTAGGCTCATCTGTAGGCTTTTTTATGAAACTAGCTGGCTGGATTTATCTCTCTCCATTCACTTCAATGCCATGTTATTTTGGGACCAGTTTTGCTGTGCCATTTAAGTGAATGGAGTGATATAAATCCAGTATTCTGGATTAGCAGCCTACAGGAACTATACAACCCAACACTCTACCAAAGCTCAATTTTGCTTTAACATTTGTTTTGTTAGTAGTGTGCTTCAGCATATGCATCCCACTGCACATTTCTTACAAATGTGGGGCGCCGCTCAGGGCCCTGCACTGCCTTTTTAGTTGAAGCCTACAAAGCAGGGCAGCCTGCTGCGTTTTTGTTACTGCGGCTGGACAATCATAAAATCAGCTGAACCACAGAATCAGCTGATGAACAGCTGTCACTTCCTCAACTAGCTGCTGCTTAATGTGCTGGCTAGGGTAACTGCGACTGAGCCAAATTATAGATTTACAGTAATTACAAACAATAAAAATACGTGACATAAATATAGCAGAATAAAAGAGCAGCTCCAATTTGCCTCCAGCCCTAATGTTTTTATATTAAGGATGTAGTAATTCTGGTTTGTGAAGTTGTAAAGCTCCAGGTGATCTGTCACGTTTGTTTACAAGAGTCTTGGGAGAAATCCTGCTTCCCCATTGATCTGACTGGACCGTAGAGAAAAACAGACTGTTATATGGGCATATTTCCATCTTCAGTTGAGTTTAACTTTAACTATGTAATACTTCCAAGGCACTCTTCCAAAGACTCAATATGAATATGATATTAAAGTAAAACTTGCAATCTGTAGGATAAGTAGGATAGGACCAACCATTCAAGCTGTAAGCAGGCATACTATGTCGTGGTATCACTTGAGGGACAGGTTTTATATGGTTGACACTCCATGAACAATACTGCTGAAAAGCACTGAATAATTTGTTCCCTAATCATATGAATGATATTTTACAATTCTACATTTTAGCTATGTTCCTAGAGGAAAAGAACAGTGGAAAGCCTAAGTTATCTTTGTATTAAATTAATGGACAACTTTGCAATATTGGTCTGTTCAGTTTTTAAACATTAATCTAAGGCCCGACGGAATATTCCACAATTACTTTGTTACAGTAAGTACAGGGCCCAAATGTCAGCTGCTGGATGGGTTTGTGTTGAGTTGTGCCTCCCTTCATTTGCCCCCAGGCCTAACAACTTTTCTGGGAAACTCTTAATCATGTAATGTGATGTTAATAAACTGCACACAGCACATGCCTCAATTATGGGAAAATGGGACACTCATCTCTACTGCAACCCCACTCTGCGATTAAGGCTGACAAGACAGGTGCATTTTAAAATAAAAGAATCTGCCAAATGCTGCTTTAATATATCAACTAGCCCCAACTGGGTGTAATAGTGCTGCAGCTCAGAGTCAGTGGAGAGAAAGATATTTTCCACCTTTGTTCAGGAGACCTGAAACATGGCTGCTAAACAGTAAGTGGAGGCAGATGTTATATTCAAAGCCACACAGAAGCAGAGTGTGTGGTGCTGTTGTGGACGAAGTCCACATAATATGAAAATTGTAAATACATAGTGTAAAACCAATGTAATAACAGAGAAATTGTGAGGGGAAATGGAGGAGGTCAACTTGACCAAGCTGACAAAGCTAACTCAAAGTGTCGGCAAGACACTGGCCTACGTTTACACTCTATGTCATCGTCTGCTCTGCGTTGATTGGTCAGGGACAATATCACAACAAGATGAATATCACTGGCTCCAGAGACAATCCAATCATTGCTGAAGCACTCGTGTACCCACCTCTACTGACATCTGAGAAAACACCTACATGGATGTTTCTTACAGACCCCTGAATCAGTAAAAAAAAAAAAAAAAGGCGGGTGTGGTTAATATAATGAACGCAATTAAGGGGGCTGGTATCGGGCAAGTTTGACAGTCATTTAGGTTTCAAGTCTTGATTCCGATCAGGGTGTCAGCAAGCTTTGTGAGGAACATGTTTATATAAAAGGATGGAAATACTACTACTACTGCAACAGGCACCGCCTTAGTACACTAGGGAATGTACTGACCCAATTTCTACACTGCTTAAGCTGGACAAAGTCAACAGGTTTGTCTGTCTGTTTGGACAGAAACCTGCAGGTAGACTGAACTGTTATGTGTTTGTTTTTTGTTTGAGTATTAAAGCTACTCTACCGGAGTCCCATTAAATTTGGGCATGTTCAGACTTGTCCAGCTGGGAGGAAAGCTTGGAATAATACACATTTAAGTGGAGCAAGTCCTTAATATATAGGGAGCAAATCTAAGGTACATGAAGGAAAGCAAAATATTTTCAACATTAAGGCATGTTGGTGTTAAACTATGTATGCTCTAATAAGATGTAAAACAGTGTAATGAATACTGCCTTGGTGTGTTGTCTATTTGCTCATTCATTTTCCCCTTTATGCATGTGTTTATTTTTCATATGTGGCTAATATGTGCTCATTATTGCATGTATGTGCATCTCTTGGAAAGTATCAATAAGCTGTAAGTAATAAAGAAGGACTTGCATACCCCATTTCCATCTCACATTTTAGAGAGCAAACTCTGCTAACCTCATTTCTGTGACATCAGCAATGTAGCAATGTTGTTCTGGCTGATAAGACACATTGAAAAATTCAACTCAAGAAAAAAATGCTATTCTCATTGTAAAAGATGCAGCAGGAATTTGGTGTCTATAATGCATTGTAAAACATAAATTGTTTTACTAATCACAAGCTGAATGCAACTGCACCAACACTGACTGTGAGAGAGGCAATGATGAAAAAAAAAGCTTTAACATCTCTAGGCATTCAGAAGTATTAATCTAAAATTGTTTAGTATCTAAAAATCACAGAATTTTGATACTCAGCCATGCTCACTTGCGTTTTTTCCTCAGAGCTTGTTTCTTCTATTCACATACAGCCGTAGCACTGAAAATGTGTTCAGTACTTTAAAAAAAACTGAGTTACACTACACAAATGTGCTTGCCACAATATCTTAAATCGCAGCACTTCAGGTTCATTAACAACCATAAAAGGGCTAATCTGAACATATTCTGGTTTTACAGAAACATAAAGGCTCTGAGTGGAGTGATTAACCTTCAGTGGAAAGATCAGCCTGGGAGGGGGCCGACCAATACTACGGACTCCCACTGTGGCAGTGCCAGCTAACAGCTGCTTCTCTCCCAAAAGCCTGCTCTTCTGAACTGTAGTTGGTGGGAATCCATCTACTCCATTATTTTCTTCCTTTTTCGATCACTTGATAGTTACTGACCAACACACACACACAACCCTGCATGCACATACAACAGTAATTATCTGATTTTACACCAACATCATCACCACAAATATGTACTACAATCTGTAAACAGAGTTAGTAGAATATTTAAACTTAACCTAGTTAACTTTTTATTCAGTGGGCATTTAATTGCACAGAGAGTGAGGAGATTGGCCCTTGAATACATCTATGTCAAATTAATAATTAACTGCACAGTCTGCAATGCTAAAAAAATTGAGTCAGGTCAAAGCATCTATATTACTCCTTCTTAATCTTTTAGGGTGAACCAAGAATTAGCCAGAATGAGGCCTGCAATGCTGAGTCTGTAGGAGCCTAGTTGTAATGAAAGAAAGATGCTTCAAAATTAATTTCATATATACAAAACAGTAGCCTTTGTCTGTCAGCCACTCCCTCAGTGTAACTCTGTTCCTCAGGATGCCAGCATTAGTTTAGCATACATCCACCCAGCTCCAATTCATATAATTATCCAGCAAGCAATACTTACTTCAACAAAATGTCAACTTTGAAACTAGCCGGCACTGTTTCCTGCCGCCTCCCACAGTGTTATTTTGCGGACAAATGAAGGATTGCTGACAAATTAGTTTCTAATGTGAAACTGCATTTGCAAAAAACAACAACAATAATAATAATAATGATAAAGACCAAATATCTAAATCGGATGTATGACAAAATCAGAGCACCCTAACATTTCGGAAAAGTCTGAAGTCATACTGGGATATGCATGGTTGCCGGTGAGCTGGGAAACTGTAAATTTGCATGTGTGGTCTGACGTGACGTCCTCAACCATGCCAAGAAAGAACTGCTCGCATCAAGGCTAGGCCACATCAAAGTTGCACTGATTTAGCATTTATACAACTCTACCACGGTGTCCTGCTTAAGGAGGGGCCTTGGCTAGCTACAATCGCAAATGTTGTGCTCTATGTTGTTCTCTTTTTACACCCCTAGGATTGACAGGTAGATAATGATCCAAGATTTGCTATGTAAGTGAGCTAAACCTAACAGATAGGTACAGTTCGCTATGTGAAAGACAATTCCTTTGCAGACAAGTCACGATGATGGCCTGTGACTGAATAAAAACAAGCAAGCAAGTTGGTAAACGTACGCAACATGCCATGGACAAAGCCACCCTTGGCAGTCTACTGATGGTCACATCGATTAGAGAGCGAACTAACCGTTAGCTAAGTTAGCTAACGTCTCTAGCTTGTTAACGTTAAACCCAACTGGTCAGCAACAGAACTAAGTTAACGTTAGCGAAACAGTACCCAGTGTAATATGACGATCATGACATTTAACAAAAAACACATATACCGTTGCATTAGTCAGCAGAAATAAAACAAGAATACTCGTTGCTTAGCGTTGTAAAATTAGCTAGCACCTACCGCTGGCTAGGTGGCAGTTCAATCGAATGCAACAAGGAAATTAGCTACGTTAGCAGCGAAAATATTAGCTAGCAGCGAGGGCTACTTAATGCTGGCTAATTACAAACAAACACAAGAGGCTCACCTTCGCTGTGACGAGTCCAGACGATCGGGACACAAGTCGTATACTGTTACGCAGATGTATACAACTGATTTTGGTGTATCGCAAGGTTTTCAGTGTTGATTGTAATGCTGTTTCACGCTGAGAGCAAAATAGCAACCCCCTCCATTCTTTGCTTCTCGTTTGCCTCCGCTCGTGAAAGGTTCGAATAATCCGGATGTAGAAACACGGCACGCCCGCTCCGGAATAAACACTTCCAGGTCACAGAGACATTTAAGAAAGGTTGGTGATGGCCTGAAGGGGTCTAAAGTTGTTTATGCAGTAAACAACAAAGAGGTGTGTGGGATTTCTCTGGTATTATACCCCGCCAGAGCTGAGTTTTTCATGGAGTCGCAAATGCAACGTGGTCAGAATGACACCAGATCAGGCCATGATAGTAATGTTCACAGTAGCTACAAATGTAGTGTGGTCAGATAATATTACTAAGATGAGATGGTGGTCTGCGTGCACCGGTTTTCCTCAATCAAAATTATAATAAAAAAGCGTAAACACAGTGAACAAAGATTAATCAATCATATTTATTCTTTACATCTACCTGTGTGGCAGTACTTCGAGGAAATGTCTGCGCTAATGCAAGTGGTTACAAAAATAAAGCACATCCTTACGTAAATATATGACATGACAGAAAACTACACTTACAAATGTTGAATAAGAAAATAAGGGACATTATCAGTCGAGTGTCTGTGCCTTTGTCATCGTTAAACCAATTTATCAAAACTGTATGGATACTAATAACATTTGATGTTGATGTACTCGCTTAGATTCAAGTACTGTACATACATGTCAAGTCATTTACATGGGGAGTAAACAATCTGCAACAGTTCCAAGTGAAATCTGCTAGGCCTCAACTTGTACAGAGATGGATAGTGGCATAGATTGCAGCATCTCTCTCTCACACAAAATCTAGTACATAAGACTACTGTGGAAGAAAGGGATTTTATATAGTTAAAATGTAACTCTGACAAATACATCATCATATGAAATACCAACAAATCAGTGGCTGCATTTTCTCAGCTTGTACTTGCTGTAACCTTATCTTTTCTTTATCACTGTATGACAGCTGTGACAAGGCTGTAAATATGCACTGAGTGGTAAACTGTAACAATGTGCTAATACTCCTGGTAAATGACCTCTGTCATCAATAGTGATATTTAAAAAATCTGCTGCCTCTCCAACTGTACAATGCATTTTAGTGCATCAAAAACATCTTTTGACAAGCAACCATTAACATAACTTGTTAAGAGACTGGAATGACTTACATATGCCTATCATCTACTGTAAACCATAGACAATGTTACTCTAGGGCAGTACCTCAATGTTAACACTTTACTATTCTGGAGTGAGGAACATAAAATATATATTCCACTGACTTACAGTGGCTTTTACAAACACTGTGGCCAAATTAATCTCGGCTGGATTCATGCTTCATACCATCTTAAAGTAAAGAACATAATCAAGGACGTATTCAAAAGAAATACTGTGTAAATGTGGCAGCGCATTATATCAAAGAACTGTACAAGATCAGAGAAATCACTATCATTAAGAATAAAAAAAGAAATGGATGGATGGAAGATTATTCTTTGTGTAAATTGTCCTCTCAGTTCCTGGTCAGGAGGTAAAGTGTTCAAAAAGGCAGTTGGGGTCTCTATTTTGGAAACATCTCCCTCTTCATTAAGCTATTGCCTTCGCCTCAGGTAGGAACGCCTCCCAAAACTTTATAAGCTGGAATACATTTGGGGGAGAAGAATGAGAGGCATGTTAATAAATTATGTTGTGATCCTTACACACTTAGTAGTCTTCAAAGCTGCAAAAATTTCATGTTATTTAAATTAACACTTGTCCTGAAAGCAGCTTGTGTTGTCCATGCTTTGAGAGGAAGTACCCAACACCCATGAATCAAGTGAAGCGTTAGATGTATGATATAATGAAAATGTTACCCGTTGCTGAGACTGCAGCATTGACTCCAAATATTTGACTATCTGGCTCTTGAAGTCCTTGGCTTTTTCTTTCTGAAAAGACACAAGTGCTGTCATGACTCATGCTCTTTGTCAATGGAAAGGCAAAATAATATCACACTAACAGGTAAGCCAAACATAAGAACTTAAGCGCACCTCAAACCTGAGTACCTCCTTGCGTACAGTCACACCAATTCTGTCGAAATCTCTCTCATACTGAGTAACCTTAGCCTCCCACTGCCGACACAGACACACATGGAAAAACAGGAGAACTGTTACAAAGTATTCTTCTTGATAATCTTGCAGTATGAAAAGACCTACTTGATTGAGTAGCCTTGTACAAGTACAAAATTACTTTTAAACACATTTGCTTTTTAACGGCAAGCAAATTCAGATCAGCTGTTGACTCTAAAAACTGCTATTACTGCTATATAGACCGAATCACCATAACAAAAACAGTGACTTCTGTATCATAAACTGTCAGTTAGTTCAAATTATGGAGGTTTGCGAAATGGGAAAATTTGATTATTTCTGTGATCGTTTTCAGCCATAACTGTGAAGTTCTTCGCCCTTCTCCACTCTTTACCATTACTCAGCACCCCAAACACAACAAGATGTAACCATTTTCTCTTGACTTGAAAATATATCTCTTGTTAGTTATTTCGTCTCCATTTGCTTTGTGCCATTAAAACGGTATGTAAGTGACTCAGCGGTTTTCTACCTGGAAGTTATTGTAAACAAACACTGTGATTTGGTCGATAGAATTTCATCATAAAAACTCAGTGAGGACCTTCAGGGTAGTTATGGGGTGGTAATGGCTTTGTTCAAGTTTATTTAGAACCAAAAGTTCATAGAGGGGTGCAACTATTCTGAGATTGCTCAAATTGCTACAGTACAAAAATACTTCACATGACTATGGTGCCTGCAGTAATGCTGAAGAGGCTTCTGACCCAGTTCAGTGCTGCAGCAGCGGTCTGGTCCCTGTCTCTGTTACCTCAGTGATCTCCTCTTTGGCCTGCTGTAGCTTGTCTGGCTTGTTGGCCCACAGCAGTTTGGCTTCGGCCTCCCTCTTCTTCTGCAGTGTGCTCTGAGCCTCCTGCCACCGCTGCCACGCCCGCATGCGCTGGTCAAAACAGCCCTGCGGACGTCAACCAACACAAACATGCAACATAACAATGAAGTCAGCATTAATTCCCAATTTCAAAAGGGGATGTTGTTGCATTTTATATTACAGTGATCCTCTCAGTGTTAAAAATGGGCAGCTGAACAATAGTGACACAGTAATATCCAATTATTTCTCTGCACATACATTTCTAACACATTTCTTCACAACAAAGTTCTTGAGTTCCTTCAAAAGGTGGGAGATGACTTAGAGAACAGCTTGTTGCTCTTTTATTGTTTATGGGATAAAATGTATGTTCAAAGGTTTGTTTCCAAGCCTTGGTGCTTCCCTAAACTCCACCTATAGCTGCCGTTTTTGGACTGTGAGCATACCCGGACAGCACCCAGCAGGCGGATGTAGTCGCCCAGCAGCTCAGCAAAGATGAAGAAGTCACTGGCTGCCTGCTCCTGATGCAGCTGCTCCATCTTGTCCTCCACTTCAGCCAGCTGGGACAGAGCCCGCGACAGGGCCGTGTTGTCCTCAGAGTTTCCCAGCATGGCCATGCTTTTGGCAAATACTGCCGTGTTCCCACACAGCTCTGGTGTTAGGGGAGGAAACACAAAATTTATCCACATTATAACTCAACTCTGTCCAACTGTTTAACCCTGAAACGACCAAACAGCTGGACTGTGCTCTTTTGTGGCCTCAAATGAAAGGGTTTGATCACAGTTTTCAGTTTCTGTTTGGTGTTGCTCACCCTTCCTGTGATTGACCAGGGAGTCGACCACAGCATGGAGCTTCCTCAGCTGCTGCTCCTCATTCTCCACCTCCTGGAGCCGGTCCTCAAACCACTGGGAAGCAGAAATAATAGGACAATATCAAGTAAACACAACCAGACAATCCCATCATTTCATGAACAGCATGAATGTTTGTCATTCTCATATTGTTAGAAGTTAGGCTGTGTTCAACTCAGACCTTGTTAAAAAATGAGCTCCAACTTGTGAAAAGACAAACTGAACAGTTATCCAACTGTTCAGTGTAATTCTGTATCAGAATTACAAGTTGGAAATTCAGGTATCATTTCAAGGCTCTGGTTTGTCCAATTTCAGTTAAAATGATGTCAGAGCACAAAGAAGTGGTGAAAAACAAATAGCTTTTTGTTGGTCATAACTGAATGAATATAGGAGTGTTTATTTACTACTCAAACATCTGCTGCATACAATCTTAATATTCCCCCTGGAGGAAAACAGAGTTTCTTGTTCTCCTTGAAATCCATTTTTCCGGGTTGACACCGTGAAAGCAATGTTGTCACAGATCAAAAATTTTAAGTTAAGAACTGAAATGAATGCAGCACTATTTAACAAGTGATTCTGCGTATGTTGGCAGATGCTGTTATAGATCAATATCAAAATAATTTGATTATCATGACATTGATTTTGTCCACAGTCCTGGTGTGTACTGTATTATCACAAATTTATACACAGGCTGTTTCAAATTCTGTTACTGTATTGCATGAGTAAGACTCTGTACCACATATATCTGGCACATGCAAGTCAAATCCACAACAGTCTTCCAAACATTTTGAGATGCTGCAGCTACAGTGATGAGGCTGCTTACAGTGTCAGACTCGTTCATTTTAATGGTCATCTTGTTCACAGCATCTGATGCCTTATTGATCATTTTCAGGAAGCCAGCTCCACTTAGCGCCTGGGTGTTCACTGCCCTGGGTAACTGAAATCACAAATACACACACACACACACACACATCTGACTTTTACACTGGTTCTTGGGGGTTTGAGTACATTTAAATCATTATTCTTTCAAGTTAATTTTTTAAAACATGCAGAATCTGTGATCACTAAATCATTCTGAGGGCAAACTCCCTACCTCTTCTTTTTCCAAGAACTCACGGACGTCAGGGTCCTGCAGTAGCAATGGGTGAACGACTACTCTCTGGAGATACCTGCAAAAAACACAGAGCGGGCCCATGACATGATTAAAAGAAAGAAGAGCAAACAAGTTATTTAAAACAAGTAATATGAAGGAGAGCCCAGAGTCCACTACATTTAAATGACAATCTATAGCTTATGTTAAAAACAAAATAAAACAAACACAGGGCTACACATCAATTGAAAGCTAGTAAAATAGGTCCTGCATTTTCCATAAAACTCTTCGTCCCAGTAAGAGTTGTTAATAGTTAAGTAATACACTACATCGTGTATAATTTCATTTATTATTTAACTGCATGAAACATCGATGGATCCTCACCGCTCCAGAGCTGCTCTTCTTCTCTCCACAAACTCGGCTGATGACGGGTCGTCCTTCCCCACCTTGACTTTGGTCATTCCTGTTGGTACAAAAGAAGAAGCGGTCAACAAAGGGACAGAAAGATAAATCAGACAGACCTGTGGGCTTGCTTGGTTACAAGGAAGTACAAGTATGTAGAAAAGATATGGTGACACACCTACGACACTCTTCTCTGGTGGTGGTGGGATGATGCAGCCACTCAGTGACGACTTGACTGACAGCTTCTCGTACAGACCCAGGAAATCACTGAAACGCCTCCTCACAGAGAAGGTCTTGTTCCTGAACATGGGCAGGGAGGTCTGGTGGTAGAGACAGAGACGCAGTATTTAAATCACTGAAAATTTAAAGTGAGAGTTGAGATGAGAGTCTAAAGAATCTTGAAAAAACAAATGTAAATCAAAGCTATTTAAATAAGCTGTGCTGGATTTTACTCCTGAACACAAGCTTGACTACAAACCCGAGTGGACACTTTGTAGGCCACATATGCGTTCATGCCATCTCCTACAAGAACAAGAACAGAGTAGACTGGTAAGTTACATATATGAGAAACATTGTTTGGGAAATAAGCGTGGCAATTAATGTAAAGTAACAGCTCATTATGCCAAAATAAGCTGGCACAATAAAGAACTATTCCTGATAAACCTATAACTGTATT
>OMKZ01029263.1:33166-45207 GCA_900302535.1 Neoniphon sammara
CAATAACTTGAAACTGAATTAGATGATGACATTTGAAAGGAAAGTCGTTTTAACATTTCTTTGTTGCATTTGACTATCTGGCATTAACATTATAGATATCTGTAAATGCATTTTGGTGACTCATAATTACAATGTGACTAGTCAGAATAACAATAAAATAAATATGTAATTACAATCTGATTAGTAGATATGTGTAATTCAATTGACTACTCAAAATATCTTTTAAGATAGCAAAAATGTCACAGATATTGTCTAAACAAATCCTGAATGACAGTTGAGAATTTCTCTGGTTCTCTGTTGACTAGTTGAAATGATAGAGTCAGATATCTCAGTTGGAATCGTGACTATCCAAATCTGTTGTGCATGACTTTGCTCATGTGGGCCTTCCCAGTGGCTACTGATCTTGCAATTTGATCAGTGTAAACAGAAGAAATGGCGTTTGCCAGTTATACAATGTCATAAAGTTGAAATGGATAATCATCAGAGAAATTTGTGTTGAACAAGAGTTTGCTAAAGAGTTTCTGTAGAAATCTGCAGCAAATTATAGATTTATTTTCTCCAGACACTCCAACTGTGTGTGTGCTTGCCTTAGCTTCTGACATAAAAATAGCAGATAAGTACAACTGTATTTAGACTAGTCAGAATGACAATTCAAGATATCTTTAAAAAAAATGAAGTGGACAGAATAATAATAATAATGAGATATCTCTAATCAAAATTCATTTCAAGATATCTATAACTTGATTATATATGTCTAACAGACCTCTGACTAGTAGAGACTCCAGTTTGAGATATCTCCTCCTGAGTTTTGACTTGTCACAATTCAGGATCTGCAACTGTATTCTGACTAGTCATTCCTTTGTTTCAGGTATCAAAAAGATCATTTAGATAAGGAATTAAAGATAATTTTATTTGAAATTATGACTAGTCAGAATTAAAGTATTAGATATCTCAAATTCCAGTTACACATAGTAATATTTTAAATGAAGATATTTGCAATTCACATTGCAGGTAGTCAAAAGTGAACTGTAGATATCTTTTACTAGAGATCCCTTACACCTTAATGGCAAAACTGAATCTTTGAATCTTACTAGTCAAAATATAAATAAAGATATCTAAAATGATAATTTTGACTAGTTGAAATGTAATTAAAGATATCTGTGAGTCCAGGGCAATAAATGTTAAAACGACTTGCCATACATTTCTGCATTTAATGACAGAAATGAAACTTTATCATAGCTCTGACAAACTGACAGTATGGGCGAAGAAACTGACCAACTTTCTCTGGGTTGGTGACAGCAACATCCACGTCGAAGCTATCTTTAGCCTCCTCCTCCTCCAGCTGTAATGAATGGGCCAACAGTGACACAATTTAGGCATTCACAGTACCACAGACACTTTTTCAACTCATGATTTAACATGTGGCTGCAATTGTCCAATTGGTGGGTGATTACAGAGTAGCTTATCTAAAAACATTTCAGCCTAACATGGAAACAGTCAACAGTTGAAGCTCATGGGAAAGTGAGCCCTCCCTGTACCTGCTCCATGGACTTGGGCTGCACTGCTGCTGGGCTCGGGGTGAACGAGGTGGCAGATCGAGGGCCAGAGGAGGTGGGCTGCTCTTTCCTAGCTGAGCTGCTGGGCTTCTCTGTGGTCAGCTCCACTTGTGCATCTAAGTTACAGGGAAAGAAAAGCCCCTTATACAAAGTACCGCTTACCTCAAACAAAATTAAAAAGTAGAGGAAAACTGCAGAGTAGACTAAAGTCTATGTCAATGATCAAGAATGTTGAAATGTCACCCAATGAAGGCAGCTGAGACTTAATTACTGGCTTGCTTACTGTCCCAACAGGGTGAAGGTGGTGTGTCACAAAAAAGAAAACATGGATTGATCCAAGCACCTTGGATTTTACAACAGTTTTATGAGATTTAACACTGCCAATTCATCCAGAGTAGATTTAGGAGTAGAGTACGAGTACATTTGGTAAATCTGTGTGATCAGGAGTTTTTAGTCAAATGTGACTTCTCTTACAATTAATTCTCTTTCTCTTCCCCTGGGCTCTATACTCCCATTGCCTGCTGCCAGGATCACGCTCAGGTTTCAGTCTCGGTGAGTCTTGAATCACTTCACACAATACTAGCCCATCCAGACTGGGCCCAACCAAATCAAACACGCTGGAAAATATGTTTTAGGCCAAAGGAACAAAGCTCCTAGCCGTGAACCCGTTCACACTGAAGGATAATCCATGCCAACTGTCATGCCTGAGTGCCAAGACTCACCCAGACGGTCAGGACGGTTCAGCTGGGGCTCAGAATCCACATAAAATCAACTAGTCTAGGCTTAGGCTGAGCAATCTTACAAGGCTTGTAATCCTATTTTGAGCAGCAAAGGCAAAGCTAAGTGGGATGAAATGGAAATGTTAGTCTCCTCACCCGCAAACAGATCATTGTCATCGTCAGAGTGGACTCCATTGGACTTGGCAGCGGTGCTGAGGTTGGGCGCTGTGCTGCTGGCTTCTTCCTCACTGAAAAGATCTGGAGGCTCATCACTAGCAGAGTCTGGCTGGGAAACTCCTCGACTTACAGCCACAGGGTTACTCTACAGACAGATTTGAGAGAACTTCTAATGAGCCACTTAAGGGAATGCACAGAGAAGAGTAATTTAATCTGACATGCTGGTGCCATGTCCTCTACAGTTAAAGACGTTTTGCAGGAACAGATAGGCACTATAAGTGCTTATCTGGGTGGGGTCAACTGGGCTGGTGATACCAAGTTAAGTGCAACCTAGCCAAAGTTTTTAACAGACAAATATTAGCTGTATGTCCAGAAAGTGAGGGGTTAAATTTGACATTTGATCAGAGACATCTTTAAATGAGCAATTAATCGCCCGGGAGGGCCTGAGAGCTCAAGTGCAATGATAAAACTTACTATTGGCAAGTCGAAAAATATCCAAAACAGTCAATTATTGTGCTGTCAATTGATTTCAAATGAGTTTCTAAATTAGCTTCGTTGTTTTTCACATAAGCTGACAATATATTATTCCTTTCTGTCAGTGGCTCCGAGGTCTTTTGCATGCCATGAATGCAGGGTCAGATAAATAGGGTGCCAAGCTAACTTCCTGGCTCTCACTCCACACAACATGCCAGCGAGCCGTTATTAACAGGAATAAATTTCATATTTACGTTGCTAATAAAGATGTCCTCCCCCTCATCACTGTCTCCATCTGCCATGTCAGAAAGTATTGGCTCTGGCTCCTCTGTTGCAGGGAAAGGAGGGGGATTCCGATCTGAGCTGGCCGCCATATTCCTTGTTGTGAGAATGACCTACGTAAGCGGAAGTCACAAGCGCAAAGAAGGTGGGTGGCGCGGAGCGACCCCTGCCGGTTACTAAGCAACATGTCAGATAAAAGGACAGGGAATGCTATTCTATATTTATAATATTAACTTATTTCATTACTGTCTTTACGCTATGTAGGTTTGGTTGATTTTGTTTACCTTCTTCTTTGTGAGGTACTTTGTAACCTTATTATTGTTATTATTTAAATTATGCTTAAGTTTATACAACATTAGTATAATCTTAGTTTATAGAGCACTTTTCAAAATCCACGTTACAAAGTGCTTCACAAAGCCAGCAAACTAAAACAAATCATAAAATCAGCAGGTTTTAAAAGATAGATAAAACGGATTAAACAGATAAAAACAGATAAAAGCAAGAAAACAGATAAAAACAAGAGAACACCAGAAACAAGAAAACAGGTAAAAACAATAAAACACAAGAAACAAGAAAAAAATATAAAACAAATAATCAGACATATTTAGAAGAAATAAAAGACAGTTCAGTGGAGATTAAAACTCAAGTAAAACCAGGAAAGGCTCTCCGATAAAAGTATGTTTTAAGAAGAGATTTAAAGGAGATCACTGACTCAGCCAACCAGATTTCCTTGGGTAGATCGTTCCAGAGCCTCGGTACTCCAACTATAAACGCTATCCTATCTAGTTTTCAGCTGGGCCTCAGGAACAGACTGGAGACCCCTGGCCGAGGATCTCAAGGTACTCATTGGCTTGGTACTAAAAGGTCACAGATATAGCAAGGACAGAGACCATGAAGAGCCTTAAAAGTAATCAGTAAAATCTTAAAATCTATTCTAAAACATTCTGAGAGCGAATGTGGTCCCGTCTCTTGGTTCTGGTTAAAAGCCCTGCAGCTGAGTTCTGTACAGTCTGCAGTCGATCAATAGACTTTTGGTTCAAGCAAGTAAAAGGGCTGTTAAAGTAGGCGTGATGAAATGAAGGTGTGTCTTTAAATGTTAAGATACTTAGATTGTATTTTTGAAATGTTTCTAAAATGATAAAAACATGATTGCACATTTTGTTGTGTGCTGCTCAAAGCTTAAATTGCTGTCAAACCAGAGAACAAGATTCATTGCAACAGGCTTGATATGGTCCAATATGGAACCAGCAGATGGCAGAATTTGTTTTGCCAAGTGCCGGGACCCAATGATAAGGATCTCTGTTTTGCTGGAGTTCAGCTCAAAAAATTATTGGACATCCAGTTTTTGACATCACAAAGGCAGTCAGCAAGTGAACTCAGCATACTAGGGTCTGTGGGTCTTACGGGCAGGTACGTCTGTGTATCATCAGCATAAAAATGAAAAGAAACACCATGTCTCTGAATAATGTGCCCAAGGGGAAGCAAATGTAAAGAAAATAAAAACTGGTTCTAAAACCAACCCCTGAGGCACACCATATTTAACAATACAAAATGAAGAGACAGTTATTCACAGAGACGCAGACCTTCCTATATGACACAGGTAAGATAAAAACCATTCTAAAGCTGTACCAGATATCCCCACCCAGTGCCTCACAGCATCCTGTCTAGCGGGATGCTGTGATCAGTGGTGTCAAAAACACTATGCTAAGGTCATACAAGTACAACGACTGAGCACATGCCATCATCAGCAGCCATTAAGAAGTCATTGGTAACCTTTAGTAGTGCAGTCTCAGTGCTATGATACTTCCTGAAACCAGACTGAAACTTTTCAAAAATGCTGTTATTTTCCAGTGCAGAGAGAAGTTGCTTTGGCACTATTTTTTCTAAAATTTTTGATAGACAAGGTAACTTGGAAATTGGTCTATAATTTTGAGGAAGAGAGGGATCCAGCCCAGTTTTTTTTTTTAGCAGTGGCCTCAGAATAAGTGGTATTGGGGTTAATAGAGGCTCTAATTGACTCCACTTTATCAGTAAATTAAGATAAAAACTTTTCACAATCAGCATCACTTTCAGATGGGGCACAAGGAGGGGCTGGATTTACCAGCTGATCCACTGTCTTCAATAAAATCCTAGGGTTATATTCATTGGGAGGATTAAGTTCTGAAAATTAGTGTGTTCTCGCGTCCTTAATAATATTATTATTATTACTAATAACTCCTTCATGATATTGTAATGTACTTGAAGACCAGATTTTTTCCATATGCGCTCTGCTTTCCTGCATTCCCTTTTATAGCTGTGAATATTGTCATTTACCCAAGGCTGTTTTCTTTTTGAGGATTTTGACCAAACCTTGAGGGGTGCAATAATATTTCGTAAAGACAAGCATAATGAATTGAAACAGTCTGCCAGATCATTACTGTGGGAATATTCAGACAGGTGTAGGTTTTGACTATCAAACAATGCACAGAACTTTGAGATGCTTTGCTCATTAAAGATGCAAGTGTGCCAAGAGCAAAGTGGGGCAATACTGATCGCTGGTAATTCACAGTTAAAAACTATACATTTGTGATCAGATACAGGTATATCCAGTTAACTCCACTGATGATATTTCTACACCGAGGGTAAATACAAGGTCCAATATATGACCACAGTTATGTGTTTGTCCACATACATGCTATATAAAGTTAAAAGAAGTAGTGATGTTTAAAAATATTGGTATCACTTTATAATACTGGTGCACAAATATGTATTAATTAATGCTTAGCTAATGCACAGATCATCATGAGTTAATGTATGAGTCATGAAAGACTAAACCATGCATTAATGCTAACCATATCAGCAACTAATACAGAGTCTATCTGATAAACAGACTGAGTCATATATGAGTTGCTATTAATTAAGACTGCCATCATGGATTAATTCCCTATCAACATCTAGCGTTAATTAATACTATAAATTCATGTGTTGATTACCACAATGGGTCAAAACCATGGATTTCAACTTCCAGCTGCTGCAGCCGGGATGCCACTGCTCCAGATGAACTGGTGCATGTTTATTACCTAATGCTTTGTTGTTCATGGGACAGGAATATTCCTGGTTGAGGGTTGCCATACAAGATTCAAAGGCAGGCCACTGAGAACATGTACTGCTGTGTCAGTAGGAGTAACAACTGTAAATCATTCAGATTCTGGTGCTCTGATATTTGCATGCAGCCTGACTTACCCCTCCTTCAAACACGTTCTCTGACATTGTATTCACTGTGACTGTCCCAACCTCAGGCAGCATCAAACCTAATAACCACAGCCATACATGTACTTCATAATGAGTTAATAATGAGTTAATAGTCGTGTGCCTCACTGAGTAAAGTCACAACATAATATCTTCCAAATCATTAACTAATGATTCATCAGAACAGATGCAGATCATGATTTCACTTTCAGACAGTAGCAGCAAAAATAAAGTCAGTAGAGCCAACAATTCGCAATAAAACTGAGTTAGAAGCCTGCATTCCACAGTCATGACTTGAGAACTAATTCAAAAATACTACTACCACTACTACTGTAGTAGTGGTAGTAGCAGTAGAGGTAGTAGTAGTAGTATAGAAAGCAATACCCCACATAGTCTGTCTTGTGAGCAAATATCAAAATTGGACTGTTTGGAGTTCATTTACACAGTGAAACAAGGTATATGTCACTATTATGTCTGTTCTGCTAGCATCTTAAGTTGTCTTCAGTATAATTCTGTGAAAACTTATACTGGTTCAGTTACAGTTGGCAAGATGTTCAAGTTCTGAGCACCACAGTGTCATTAGAAGATCAACATGTTCTCAGTCATAACTGAAGTAAATACTGACCTACAGTAAAAGCCTTGTCACCTCCAGGTCTATAAGTTACATGTATGACATATGAATTTGGGGCTGTACACTACATATGCAAGTGTGTGAGAAATTCCACTAATCACAGCCAAAAGGGTGTTAATTGATGGCGTGTTTATACATTCATGCAGTAACAAGTGGCCCAACTATTGGTCAGTCAGCTGATCTGACCGACCACCTGTTGGTTAACTGATACAGCTGCATGTGGTGCAAAACATGTGTCCAGTCACTCACTTTGACTGGACACCATTAGATACAAATCCTTGGCCAGAACAATTCAAGGTTCTTCCTCACACAAAGTAAACAAACTATGAGTATGAGTTGAGTAGTAATGGTATAGGCAGTATAAGCTGCAGCAGTTGAACTTGTTGAACTTTCTTCATTTTTGCTTGTTATTTCAACATGTTTGTGCCCATCAAGTTTTCCAGAAACAGTCACATGAAATGCTTGTACAACACAGTGATGAGGAGGTCAATAATTTCACAACCTTGTTATTTCAAACGGCTCACTGGTATGGGTTTCACAACTTAAAAATGAACATCATATCATCAATAAAATCACATAGTCATAGTGTTGGTTGCAAGGTTGGCACTCACATTGGTGACAGTCAGAGGACTCATGGTCTACATGGTCTGCTTTGATGTTAAGTCCTTAATATTAATTGCCAGCAATGCTGGTGGTATGCTGCAGGAATTTAAAGAAACTGTTCACCCAAAATAAAAACTGTTGCCATTATCTACTCACATTAACTTCAGATGAAACACTGGTGAGGTTTCTATGTCAATGTAACACACAGTAAGCTAGCCAGAACATCTCCATAGCAGTCTTCTCCAAAACTACTGTGATTAGAGATGGTTTGTGAGATACCTTTGTTTTGTTGAGACTATATTGAGAATTTTTATGTAATATTGGGTGAACTATTGCTTTTTTTAAATTTTAACTTCAAGCTTATTCTACTGTCAAGTAAGCCTATTCTACTTTTGCATTCATTGCAAGTCAAGTGGTGACATCCAGTCGTTGAGGCATATGCTTACATTCACGTTTACGTAATGGATGTATTATCAGGCAGAAAATCCGAAGTGTGTTATCATTTTGAGAGGGTAAAAAGACGACCCCAAGGAGGTGACATGTAAATGCTACAGGCAAAGATTTGCTATTCATTCGTAGACCTCAAACATGAAGTTTATCTGAAACATGTAAGCCTTATGTTAGCCACCTAGCATGGCAGCTAGCCAAGATAAATAAACTTATTGTCATTTGCGCTATTAGGTTTATTAGGCTCAAACCATTTTCTGACGTCCCCAAAATATATGTATTTAAATAATTAAATTAATATTATAAATATGCAACGACTAGTCGACTAATGGATTGAACAAATAGCTTCTAGTCGACCAGGAAAATCTTTTGAGGGCTTAGAACCAGAGGGGCGTAAGTGACATTTGACAAATTTTACAGAAGAGCCAAAACAAATTTTGGACATACTTTAACCTGTTAGTGTTTATTCATCCTTAAAATTAAACTGCTTGTATATTTGAAAGAAAATGTATTCAATTAACAGTATTATAACATTTTTTTAAAGAAATTAAAAAAATAAATAAATAATTTAAATGCAATTAAAATGACATCCGCCTTTTTGGTACCACCTATTTCCTCATGTATCAAATTTCATGAAGGGGCGTATGTGTTGAATCTGTGTTGAAAAAATAGAGTAATTAATTGTTATTATTAAAAAAAATCTTTTCACTATATCCTATTTAAAGTAATTTATTTCTGAACAAGTACCAACTTCTTGATTATAAACTAGCCATAGGCTTACTTACCATTAGACACCAGAATCTTTACAAAAATGTCTTACAGCTGAAAATATGCGAACATTGCATGTGAATTAAAACATCATCAAATTAATTTCCTTTACAGTTTTGTGACATCACACTACTCATTGACAGGCAGACTTGTATAACACTTCAAATGAACAATGGATGCTTCCATTTGTGCACAGGTTGAGCAAGTCTTTCTTAAAGAGCCTATAGGAAATAGATCTGTATTAGTGATCCACACAGAGAGGAGAGAGTGGGGTCAGAATTTTTGCTAAAAAAAGGTTATCCACTGTGTTGGGGAAGTTACTCAAAAAAAAAAAAGAAATCAGTTACAAATTACTAATTACTTCCTGTAAATTGTAATCAGATTGTGGTACAGACGTAATTACTTTCTCTGTAGTTATAGAATAAATTACTGTAATCTGATTGCTGAAAGTTTAAAAGTAATCACTAACTTTATTTAGATACAAGAAAAACTAATCTGATTACCACAATCCCTAAATTGGTAATTGGTAAAATGTTGCCAGATGTACAGTAATTATACTACTCATACAGTAATTTTGCCCTCTGTACAATGTATGATTAGTAATGCCAAAAAATATACAAATGTATGATAATTTCACCATTTTATGTAAATAATGCATAGAGTAACTCATCTGACTGCAGATTCAAGATCAGTTTTTCCTTTTAACATTCACAAGATAGAGAAATCCAATCCTAGACCTCTGTTTAGAGGGAAAGACATTCAAAAGCATATCTCTCAAGTATCAAGCCAATCATTTATCCTTGTTGCTGCACGACATGCGCACGTCCACAGGATTGAGAGCACAGTGTCTAATGTTTTGAGTCTCATTCATTTGAGCACATTTTATAGAAAGTTGCCTTCCTCCCACGCACTGTAGCCTCTTGTGAGCAAATGAAAATTTTTCTCTTCCTTTTTGGCTTTTGTAATTTGCTAGAGTATGTGGTGTCAAATAAGGCTGTTTTCACAATGAATACTTTTGTGGGTAAAATTACACATTTACACCTATGGTTTCTCTTCATTTGGTCTTATACGATAATTTTCTTCAAAACACGATAAAAGCCAAAACATACAGCTAGCTATCTAGCATTTTAAAATGCCCTTACGCAAAGAAATCTAATTTTTGGTGTTTGGCGTTAGGTCTTTTATGTTTTTATCATTTATTCAAAACTGGATCAGAATTTAAATGTATCCTTTTGGCACTAGATAGATCTCATCAAGAGCTTTCATTTGATATGCATAATTCCTTTTCACCCAAAATGCCCCTCTGGTTCTAAACCCTTGCTTTGGTCCGGGGCAGCCCTAGCATACAACTTTTACTGCTTGCTTTAGTGTATCTGTACCAAAAAAATACTCCTTCCTTTTTTATTTGCAGTGGTCATGTATTAATTTGAAAGCAAAAATGGACAAACTTAAGGTATTTCTTTGACTATATTATTGTGAAAATTATGGGCAGAAGCTGGTTTGTTATAACATTTAGACTACATTTACACTGGTCTTCCAGGCAGACAGAAGCGTAAAAACATGAAACTCGCTCAACTCCACTTTCAAAATAAAGTGCCTTTGGAGCACAGTAATAGTCCAGTTACTGTAAATATTTGAATCAAATGTAGTGATCATTTTGTAGCATTGACCACCATATATTCTACTCTGTATAGCAAATGTTCAGCACTGCCCCCGATGGACCAAAGACTGAACTGCACTCTGTTTTCTGTCTCACAGCAGGCAGTGGACGAGGTTCAACTGAATCTCTGTAGCCTTTGTTTCATAGCTCATTTATTGGCTTCTGTTTTCTAGGGTTGCAACTAATGATTATTTTCATCGTCAGTTACTCCATTCATATTTTCAATCATTTGGTGTGCAAGGTGTGAAAACTGTTGTTTTCATTCAGTATTTGAAGTTCTGTGCTGTTAATTGACATAAAAAGACAAATCACAAAAATAAATACATTTTGAAATAGCCGTGGTCCTTTATTTTAAAATGGAAAGATATGGAAAGAAAATAAGCTTCATGTGCATTTTTTTGGTTAATATACTTTGAGCAATTAACACGAATAAACAGATCCCTGAGGTTCCTTTATTCAACACACTGAAAGTTAGAACTGCAGAAAATGAAAGAGTTTAGAACTGCAGAAAAGAGAAAAGTGTCAGGACACTGAGTTTCTCTTCTGCCCCTGGCTTTTGGTGCAGTTAGGTGCAGGCTGCCTCACACTCCTCCAGAGTATTGAAGTTGTTGTTGTTGCCCTCACAGCCTCTGAAGGTGAAGCCTCTGCAGCTCTTACTGGTCACATCGTAGTAGAACCTGGAGAGCTCCTCCTGGCACGATCCGACCTGCAGGGGCTGATCACAAGCTGGAGGGAGAGGAAGAATAACATGAACATACATGAATCTGTCTTGTACAGTATTCCCTGTTCAAATATTGTGATTTTTTTTAGTGCTACTGTGCATGAATACTGTTTATTAACAAATGTCTTGCTGACACAATTCTCTGTCCTGCCAACAAAGTTTACAGAGGACGGGAATCAACGTCATGCTAGCTAGTTTCAGCAGGTCTAAGGATTCTTTGGCACCCAGTGTCCACTAGAGAGGAAGAGGAGTTCAGCAAGGCTCAACACTGTTGTTCATATCAATTGCACTTTTAAATTGTTTTATATTATTACAGGTTGGAAAACAGCAAACTACAGCCAAATTGAGCAGAACACAGTATTAGATACTACAGCAGAATACAATAGTGGTAGTGTGAAAGACTAGGACAAACCTCCTCCCAGCGCGTTCTCCGCTGCTCTTCTTCGTCTTCCATACCAGCATCCATACCAATTGCAATAATGTCCTCCTCCTCCACCACCGCCACCTCCTCCTCCTCCTCCTCCTCCTCCACCACCACCTCCTCCCCCATATGCATCAACAGGCAGAGGAGAGATGAAGATGATGAAGACGAGGCAGACAAATGGCAGAATGAGGTGCGACATGTTGCTGCCTGAATGTGTGTGTATCAAGTGAGTGTGTAAGAGAGAGAGAGAGTTGTGAGAGTGCAACAGAGTTTTCTGTGCAGAGTGAGTGTTTGAGAGTGCTGCTTTTATAAGAGAGAGAGAGAGAGAGGGAGGGAGAGAGAGAAGAAGAA
>OMKZ01029264.1:3944-13944 GCA_900302535.1 Neoniphon sammara
AAGTCCATGAGCTGGCATAGAGCCCTACTCCAGACTGAGAGCTCTGATAAGCGATGGACGGCTCCCCAGACACAGGCCCTATATTAGATTAGTCTGATCCAGCTGCTATCACTCTCTGGGGAACGGCCAAGCACTCACTTACCCTCACTAGCGCTAAACACATTATACCGCATTACAGGTTGGAAACACACTGTGCGCAAATTTACAAACATCAAGGCTTAATCAACAAACTGTTTACAAGGGCGCATTTTGGAATGAGATTGAACAACATAAAGTCTGACGGTTGCGAGCGCGCAACTTAGCGGAGAGCGGATAAGACCGCGTCACCACAGCGGCTACAAACTCAGCGTGGAGGAGATCAGTGCGATGCTTGTTCGTACTAGCGCTGTGTCTCATCTGGCTACGTGTGTTTCATCATATCCTTCTGTAGGCTATATGCGTTTCATCATATTCCTCTATCGGACTTCAATTAGCTGCCTCCTTTTTACCGTTCTCTTTTTCTCCCATTGATATGTCCATCATGTCAGATCTCATTCTCTGGGTACAGACAGCGCGGCAAAGATAGATAAAGAGGGAGAGCGCTTTTATGCCTTTAGAGCATTATATAAGCCTGCTGAGCTCTGTCAGCTCTGCTCAAGATGGAGGATTGTGGTTTAGAAGTGCCCAGAGGCTGGCAGGGTTGGGGATTTGAACTATTCTGCTGGTTGTCTTTTGCCAGGCAAGCTCAATCTAAGCCAGATAGAGTAATTAAAAAGGGTGTCGGGGATGTCACCCTTTGTTTGACCCCATACCGTCCGTCTCGGCGCCTCTGAACAGGGATCGACTCCGGAGTCAACGCACTGCAGTCCCTTGGCTCGCTCTGTTCGGGGAGCATGGATGACAAATCCCTCAATGACATAGCTCGCGCGCGCGCGCGCGCACGCACAAACACACACGTGTATATACAAACGCATGCACGCAAAGTTATTATGTGACACCCGCCACTGCCTTGAGGCGCGTGTGACACATGCTAATGAGACAGGCCCTGCCAGTAGCCGGCAGCACAGCGTTATCCTCCACAGCAGCGCATCGCTACAGAAACCAAAGTCATTTTCACCTCCATCACCTGTCATTGTCACGCTGATGGAGAGGAGGAGTGGCAATCATCTTTCTCCCACACAGTCAGGAGGAATCGCAAACCTATCTCCATATGTTTCTCTCTCTCGCTCTCTTTCTCTCCCTCTCCCTTAAACACACACGCAAACACATTCCAATATTGTATCTGGCATCTGACACATTCAATGAGCAAAAGTCGCATATACAAGGGCACTGTGTTCCTTTTAATCCAGAGGGGACGAGTGCTTCGTCAGAGAGGTTAAGCCCTGCAGGAACAGGGTTATAACGGTGATGTAATTTAAATATGTATCAGGTCAACGTCTAAACTACAAAATAATGTTTGCAGTTAACAGGCATTATATGAGGAATCGCGTGTTTATTTGGTGTAGTATTCTGGTACATTGGATTAAATGTTTGTGCGCTTGTGTGTAGGTGTTTGTGTGTGTGTGTGTGTGTGTGTGTGTGTGTGTGTGTGTGTGTGTGTCTCATGAGCGTGTCCGTGCACGCGCATGTTTCTGTCCAGGCATTTGTGAGCCATCCACGTTGTACTTTCCACTGACTAAACCCTTCCCAGTTAGAAATCACTCATGCCATAAGTTATTGCAGTTAAATGGTATTATAAAATGGGTGCTTCCAGCCAAGTGATCTGATTGGTCAAATAAGCATTCCAATTGTGCTTTATGAGCCTGTAAAGTTTCAGCCGTGCTTTATGACCCTTAGGCTTTATGAATTTATGAAAAATGAAATGGTCACTCAGCCAAGTAGAAGTAACCAGCAGCTAGTTAACATTTTTTTTGTTTTGTTTCTCTCCTGCTTTGTTGAACAAATTGTTCAAATTGGCACCACAATGCACCACAATGAAGAAGAGAATGCTCTTGCTTTGTTGCCCATTGTGTAAAAAATATAATATGCGAGAGGACATGTGAAGACAGGTGAAGTATAGCAATTATGCATTATAAATAGCCCTGCGGGAAGCACCACTATGCACTGCCTGGTTACATGCTGAGTAGAATTAATGAAGGTGGAGGCTGGAGTGGAGGTGGCAAAATGGAAGAAATTGTCATTAAGCCACAGCTTTGTTGGGTCGCATATAAATGTCAATAACTGAGGAGGAGAACAGAAAAGAGATCTATTTATCTAACAAGTCATCTATCCATCTACCTGCCTACAAACAACAAAATACAATCAGTGAGCGATGAGCACTTGGGCTGATAATTTGTCTCGCTTAACCCACGTAAAGATGCAACTGAACGCTCCGTGTGTCAGCGTCACTTATCAGCTGATCAAGAGCGCCTGGCTCTGAATGTTCTGCCAAAAAATCACTTCCTTTCTATCTCCACCACCTCGCAGAATTTTTAAAGCAGTATCAAGATGAAGATGATATTATGATTAAGCACTAAGTAGGTTTTCCTCCTCGTGTAATCCCCCGACTCATTACTCTTACATGCACCTCTAACACTTTGGCACGTTCTGTACATAAATATGTGCTCTCTGTAGACCTATTATTGTGAACACAAGCACATTTTTGCACATCATATATATGTAATTTCGCACAGTTTTTCTTCATATTGTCATGTTTCTTCTTTGCATGTATCATCGTATCTTATTTCACACTGAACTCATTTATTTTTTATTATTTATTCTGATATAATACATTCATTTTTCTTCTTCATCTCAGTAACATCTACTGCTGCTGCTGTTGCTATTTTGAATACCCTTCCAATGCCTGTTCATATTTCCAATCATATATTTCAACATAACATGATCTACTGGTACACAAGTATTATAAACTGTTTATATGACACTCTTTTGCTGTACTTTTCCATTCTGTTTTGATTTTTCCGTGCTGTATCCTGATATTATTTGCTGCTGCGACAGCCCAGATCAGGGATCATGAAGGTTTCATCTCATCTCACAACATGACAGCACACTGTACCCCTGCTGGAGGTGCAAATGGGCAGGAGTGTGATCGTTAACACCAAATGATGATTATTATTTACCCCTTTGAAGCTTTATTATTTAATTAATTATTTGAGCTAGCCTGTTGTGTCTCCATTTGCTTCACTATTGCAGAGCAGGATTTCAGAAAGGAAAATAAACATTTTGCAAACACTCCTCATTCTGGTTTAGCTCAAAATATGCAGCTGAAAATAGCTCTGGTGTATTCCACTCTTTACAAACGGCGCAACTGTCAACAAATGTTTGACGGCTCCAAAATAAAATCTGTGTTTAGCTGTCAAATGCCGTCAGTCATTATATAAAGAACTCTGTCAATATGAAAATGAAAGATGCCTTCAATACAATGTTTTGGATTTCTGGGGCTCAGCCAGCCCCTTTGTTTACTGATTGGATTACAACTTGGGCTTTAAAGAGGTTGGAGGACTACTGATGTTTTGGCTATAAGCCATTGAGGAGGCTGAGTGCAGTACTCCTGGTCATGCCAAGTACTGGGGGTGAAAATTATGTAATAAGTGTATATTTAAAAAACAGAGGGGGGAAATGCCAAATCAGAGTCTTTTTTGCACAGTAATTTGCATATTTTCTCTTCATTGCACACTGTGTGTGGCAACAAACATATTACTTGTTTATCATGTTATGTTGATGATGTTATGATGGTATAATGTTTCCCCACACTTTTTTTATTTATTTTTTTACACTTTTTTTTTCCTCATTCCAACACTGTATTCTCCAAAGTATTACTGGACAAAGTGTGAGTGAGGAAACTGCCCTGGTAATTATCCACCTGTCTATATTCAGCCACTTACTCTTGCATTATTCACATTCCTCAATTTACACTGCCATCCGTGTGTGTCATAACAATGAGCTGCAGTTAGCAAGCCCTGTCATTACTACAGGAACTGTCCTCCCCTTTCTAACGGCTGTCATCTGCTATGCCAAGCTCATTCTTATAATAGGAAAAGTTCCCTTCAAATGTCAATGACTTTTAAACAAGTCTTGACCGGGTCCTTGTGTCCTTTCACTTTGCCAACAGATGACAAGGGAGAAAAAAAACAACGACACCTACAAACCCTTGACATGTCAACTTATTTTACATGCAGGGCAGTTATGAAACAAAGGAAAACAAACACTAACTTTGAAACTCCAAATGAAGTCTGACGATTGTCTGACGATATTATCTCTGATTTGTTCTGGCATAGCAAATATCACATAGCAATTTGAGAACTGCTACCAGAGCAGCACCATATTTGGTCATTTCAGTGAGGCTGGAGTATTGGGAAAAGTAGACAGCTTGCACTCAAAGAAAGGGAATTCCTTACAGCTTCATTTAGTTTTATGGACTTTTTTAATGCAGGAATCATGCACAAACGTTTCAGCCCAAGGCCTTCATCAGTGTGCAGGCTCACCAGGCTGTAGTACCCATGCTCACCTATAGGAGTGCTGTGGAGCAGCACCTGCTCCAGGTTACGGCCATCGTTGTACAGAGCGAGGTGCCAGGTCCCGGGGTCCATGTACTCAATGAAGCCAGTCTCCTGGAGAGCGCTCAGCAGCAGACCTTTGGGAGCTTTGGCAGGTGAGACCGGATCAGCCAGGGACCTGGGCAGCGCCTTCCCATCCAGCAGCTTCACAAAGTCAAACTGAACACAAAAATTGTGAACGGTGAACACAAATCAGGCAACAGCAATGTCATCCAGTTGGAATGAACATGACAGGAATTCACAAAAACCTGCATAAATGCGATGGAAATTTGCAGGCGAGGCCTTGTTCAGTGGTGTGTGGCTGTTGTTGGGTGAGCTTTGCACAACTGCCAATTGAATGCTATTGGAAAACTGCCTGCATACGAGAAGTTGGTGGATGGCATTAGAAGTGGGTATCAAATGTGAATAGGAAAATTGGCCGGTCTAGAAAAGCAGAAAGCAAAAACAAAATAGGAAGAAAAAAAAAAAAAAAACGTCATCCATGGCAGCTCAGTCCTCTTCCAGTCATGTTCCATGGCGGTTGGTTCAACAATTTAACAATTTGACGTGCTGCTAATAGCATGGGCAGACTTTACCACCCAGACTTTCAAATGGAACAGACTGTTATTTCATCTGTCTAAACCTTTCTGTGCTTCTTTCTCACCCTCTTTAACTTTCCCCACCACCCTCCTCTCTCTCTCCCTCGTTCTCCATCTTCAAACCTCCTTGAACTAGCAGCGCTCGCTGAGTCTTATTCCCCCTGAGGGCTGTGTGTCACACTAGTGTCAAAAACAGCTAATTAGACCTCTTCATGCGGGCGAGAGCAGGGGTGCACTGATGTTAAAAAGCGGATGACTCAGTGTGTGTTGTATTTTTGTCAGCGTACGAGCTTCTTATACGGCACAACGATGTTCTACATTGTGCACCGGTCGCGTATGTGTGGTGAGCGAGCAACTCTGTGTGTTTATTTGTGTGCTGCTCCTGTGTCTATGCCTTTGTGTCTGGAGTGGATGAGCAGTAGCCCACCAGGGCCCGTGTGTGCGTAAGTGTGTGTGTGGGCTGAACACTGCGACAGAAGCCTACCTGAGTGTGCGTGGGCGGTATGTTCCTGCGTCCGTAGACCCCCAGCAGGGCGTTGTGCGAGAGCGAGAGGTTGAACTTGATGTAGGTAGGGTGGTGCACGGTCATGTGAAACCTCCAAAACAGTCCCGGTGGGATGGCCTGGCTCTGCTGGGTTCCGATATCGACCTCGCCCCGGTCTATGGCCCGGCCACGCACCCACTTCTCTGCAGGCAGACCACAGACAGGACGCTTTGTTCAATCACATATCACAGATTTATCAAAGCGGACAGGGACTTCTATTCACTATCAGTGGGGATAATTCATAGCCAGCCTGATGTCCTCTAACACGCAGCTTGATAAGCGGACTTCCCAAGGAAGTGAGAGTGAATGGGCATCAGGAATGACTAAGTGGTGGCGAAAATCCAGCTTTTCAAGAGACCCTGCTTTGGCAATGTTTCAGATGGGCTCTGCATAAAGATGAACTGCTTTGGAGAGGAAGTGTTTTGTCTGAGAGCTGTCTACTGGGGTTTTGTCATGTGCTATATTAGCATCTTTAAACAAGAAAAGAAAGAGTGTGCTTGTATGTGTATGTCAGAGAGAGAGAGAGGAACAGAGAGAGACAGAAGGGAAGAGGACAGAATGCGAGGCAGCAGAGGGGCACACACACACACACACACACACACACACACAAGAGAAAGAGATAGAGATGGATAAGGTGGAGGAGAGAGAGGGAGAAGGTGAGAGATAGAAAGAAGATGTATGGGTAGAAATAACACAGGTGAACGAGTTTGAAGGCATATAAATTGGTCATGATTTAAGTAATAATCTGGCCCTGTAACACCTCTCGCAGCTTATTGGAGCCGGTGCAGCCTAAAGGTGACTGGAAGGTTGCCAGTTCAAGTCCTCAGAGTGGCTGAAAGGGAAAGCGACTAACTATACCATTTCCACTTTGCTCAGTCTGCACCTTCCCCAGCAGAACTGCTAAGCGGCCAGCAGCAGAAGGCTGTGGTTGTGCTGGGCAGCTCCCAGCTGTTAACGCGTCTCACTGCAGAAATGTAAAGCAGGACGCAACTGGAAAAAAAGTGCATGCATGCACAGCAAACTTTCCCAGGCTATATAAGGGTTAAAAAGAGATTTTGTGTCACATATTGTGAATAGATAATCAATCATTTTGTAGCGATGTAAAGCATTAAAAGAATACCCAAACGTTTTGGGCAAAATATCCTCTTTCCAACGTACCCAGTCTGAGACAAGATGTCCGATACCATTTTCACCTCTGTACGTCCACTGGTTCGGTTCCTATGGGTAGCATTTTGTGTTAGCTTAGCATAAAGACTCTACAGGAGTCATTAGCCTAGCTCCACCAAAATGAAAAAATAAACCTTACAGCAACTCCGAAGCTGTCTTATTTACACAATGTATCATGTGTATTTGAAATACACATCTTGGAATATTCTCTAAAAAACAAGGATCTTTTTAAGACAAGTTAGATAGTAGGAACTATAGATGGTAGGAACTATAACAGCTGAACATATGTGTTCATCAATTATAGCTCCTACCATGTAACTTCTCCTAAAATGACTCTCATTTAAAAAAAAAAAAATCCTAGACGATCCTAATATGACTCCTGTAAGCTTCAAATCTTTATGCCAAGCTAACATGAAATGCTACCCATTGGAAGTGGCTGAAAATAGTATTGAACATCTTGACTCAGTCTGGGTAAGTCAGAAAAAGGGTATTTTGCCCAAAACGTTGGAGTATTCCTTTAAGAAGTGAGGTGACGCCAGCCTATGAGGACAGTACTCACAGGAAGCAGCTGCTTGCGTTTCCTGCTGGGCCGGCCCACTCTGCGGGTGGTGGGGGGGCTTGGTGGCGTCCCCTCTTCTGGACTGTCCTGGTCGGGTCCGTCTTCACTCTGAGCAATTATACAAATTAAAGCCAATCAAATGACAATATGAGCAGCCCTTTCACTGGTGGCATCATGAAGACGACAGTACATGGACAATATTTTGAGGCAATGCGGGCAGCAAATAGGTAGACTAAAAATATGATGCAAGGGCATTTCCAGATTTTACAGTGACTAAAGCATGACTGGGCCACAATAAATTTTAAGCCCATTTTCTAGCATACCTTCTCATTGTATTCTGAAAAAAGGAACACCTTAAATTTGAGAAGCTACAAGTAAAATGTAGGGCATCTATGAAATCTCTCTAGCTAAGGGTTACCACTTAAAACAGGAATTTCATAAGAGAGGGCACTCTGGAAAATGGACTTCACATTCATCATGGCTGGAATTATCCTTTAAAACTTTTAATGCTACCCGGAACTGAATTTAATACCAGTTCAACAACCGAAACAGAGAAACAAAGCTGGCAAAACCACTGAAAAAAAATCTGATTGAACTGAGATAATGAAAGCTGTAAAACTATAATGGGCAGAATAATAAAAATAAAGATACGGTTAAAGGACATGGGTACTAGCGGACACCAGTACTAATGATTACTTTGGGTGTGTTGGCTCAAAGGCAAACAAGCAAGTTGAAAAGACCTTTGAGGAACTTGTAACCAGAGCTCTGTGATGGCTTAATGGGCAGACATGTTTGCTTCAATTGTTGCAGTCTTCACTTTTCATTTTTTGCACCATGTGAAAGTAGAAGACCCTTTGTTTTTACTATCTCAACTTTTTATGAGCTTTTCCCTTTTGATGGTGTTTTTCAATAATGGCAAAATAATAATCACTCACACAATTGGGTAATTTTGCCAGCTATAGGTAACAGTATTATTCAGCATGCCTCTATATCATAAAGGCTGCATATTCACACTTATGTTGCCCTGTGTGCTGAAGGCAGTATTGCCTGTCTATGCAGACTCATACAAAGTTGCCCACGTAGAATTGCCTGTTAGGCTTGTATTTCCATTAATGTCTCGCTCCTTTTCCCTCCCTCCTCCGCTGGACCCTCTGTTGCCGTGACAGTGGAGTGGTTGCTAAGGTGCAGAAACTGCTTAGCAACTGTCTCCGACGGGGCCGCCGTGCTGACTAAACATTCTGATGTCACTTCCCTGACAATCGGCATAGCAACCAGCGGGAGCGGGTAATGGCCCTGCGCCCGTCTGCCTGGTGTGCTGTCCATATGCCCGTGTCACGACACACAAACACATGCACACAAACACACACACGCACACAGCACAAGAGCATGCTATATTATATAAATGCATCAAGTAAAAATTATCTTTTAAAATGATAGTATACACAAGAGAGCTAGAGAAGCAGTCAGCCATATCCCTCCAGGCATGTGTTAACACACACACATACGCACACACATGCACAACAATCTGTCCATATATCTTTGGTCTATTTCTGTCTCCTGAAAGGTTATTTTAGGCTGCAGCAGTTGCTAAGCAACCAGACTGCAAGCCAGGCGGGTAAAGGAGGATCCCATCAGCAGCAGACAGCTTGTCCTCTTTCTCTCCTTCTCCATCCCCACTTCCCGCTCTCTCTCTCTCTCTGCCTCACCCTCCCTCTTCCTATATTCCTCTCCTCCCTCATCGCCCATGTCCTTATAAAACCTCTGTCTTTTGCTTCCGACCGACTAGCCAACTAATCAGTGGCTGATGAACGAGTTGACAGCACAGATACTACACCTAAATTCATCTTAATCTAGCCTTCATACGGAGCCCCATTCAGTTTAGTCTTTATAATCCCGGAGGACAGTTTGGTTAGCAGCAAAATCCATCATCCATCACAAACAACAGCAATATATCAATCTCCCTCTGGGATTAGCACAGTGTATCTCATCTGATCACACATAAAAAGCAAGCATGCAACAATCATTAAAAGCAAAGAAAACAAACAAAAAAAACATCATTCAAATACTGTGGCAGTCAAAAGTGAATGCATGGAGTTCTTCAAGAAGTAGTAGTTTGATAGCTCTGGGGATTAAAGGGTGTTTGTATCAGCTTCTCTTCAATGTAGCATATAGTGGCGAACCTTTAAGTCTGCATACAAAGGGTGATGGCAGTCTGAGAGGACCGCCTCCTATTTTGCATGGCCTGCACATTTTGCATCTTACTACTTTTAGACTTTGTCAGTCAGTGGCTTCTGTGACGCGAGATGAGCTACCACTGAATCAGTCCAAACTGCCACCTCTTCTTCTTCTCTCTCTCTATCTCCCTGCCATTTCTTCCTCCTCTCCACGGCATCAATCTGTTCCCAGGCTCTGTGACTCACTCTTATGTCTCAGCAGGCTTCTTCTTGTTTCTCAGAGAGGGAGCAAAGTCTCAGGAAGTTAGAAAGTGAAGCGAAATCTAAGGCTGTATGGGAAAACTCTTGACTTGCTGGCATCTTGCCAGCGTGCGTATGTAAGTAAGCAAGCGAGGCGGGTCTTTATATAGCAGCACTATAGAATGAGTCTCAGACTTCTCACAGAT
>OMKZ01029265.1:6977-21091 GCA_900302535.1 Neoniphon sammara
TTAGCTTAGCATAAAGACTTGAAGTCTACAGGAGTCATTAGCCTAGCTCCGTCAAAGTGAAAAAAATACACCTTACAGCAACTCCAAAGTTGTCTTATTTACACAATGTATTGTGTATTACACGGTAATGAAATACACATCTTGGTTTTTTGTTTTAAATCCAAGACTTGTATTTGAAATACACATAATACATGATAAAAAAGACAGCTTTGGAGTATAGCTGGCCTTTACTGGCAACACAGCTCTCACATAAAAGCCTGCTCATGTCGATTAACTGCTTATTAGTAAACAGAATATAAAAGGAGGAGTACGGGACATTTATGGGGCAAAATGCCAAATGGGAGGACAGCAGGGGAGGAAAAATGGGAGAGTTGACAGGAGTTGAAGAGAAAATTGGAGGCTATGATTTGTGAGTTGGCAATGGGTTAAAACCACCGGACATGTTATGAGTCAGGTTCAAATTCCAAATGATTCTTTTCAAACAGTGTTAGCTAAAACCTACCTTTTGGACTTATAAAAATGGTAAAAAAAAATTACTTTTACAGTATTTTGTTGATTATAAGCACAGGATTATTGTTGATCATCAAATATGGACACTATAATAATGTTTAAAACTCAAAAAGTTATTTAGTGTGGAGTTACCCTTTAAGACTCAACTGTCAAAAAAAAAAAAAAAAAACATGACCAATGAGTCAATGATGAGAACCATGAAGACTCAAACATCAAATAGTGTGCTTATTCCACGTTTTGGCTTTTTTGCATAGTGTACCTTAAATTTGCGGACATCCTTTTTTTTTGCAGTTTTTATGCCAGTGCACTTTCCAGTGTTTACTCATATATTACTAGAAGCTTCCATTCTCCATAAACTGAGGATCTTGGCCTGTTCAGATGTTCTGCAAAGTCATGAAAAGAATCTGTTTGTCTGTGCATGATTGTATTGTGATGTTTGTTAATGTGGACCACATTGGAAATAAGTGTTTAAAATAATACTTTGATCCCCCATTGCTCTGTGCAGTTTGTTTTTATTGTATATATGTATGTGTATTTGATTTCTCAAGAATAAAAACCAAACCAAATGTGGATTCCTTGTCTGTTTCACTGGTTTTTACTGTTTTTATTGTCTTCCTCTCCTTTGTTGTTTTTATGTCTTATTTTCCTGTTTTTAGGTTTTACTGTCGTTTTTTGGGTGGTGTCCTTGCTGCAAGACATTTTCCCTTGAGGACAATAAAATCTGAGCTGAACTGAACAGAGCTTTGTTAAATAAAAAGGCTGTGGCAGTGAAATATTTCCGAGGCGTTATTACCTGCAGGAGACTAACATTTCTTCCTGTGACTGACAGGAAGCAGAGCCAAACGTAACGCAGCGTGGAGCCAAGTCAGGTGTGATGCATTTCTGCTGATTTATGATTATTGTGTTATTATTATTATTACTATTATTATAGACCCAGAGGTTTCACTCTCACTGGGGTTGTCCACAGAGTTTTGGACTGAAACCCTGTCCATAAAAGCAGATGTTGTGCATTCGATGGTTTTGGGGGGAAATTTGAGGGGAAAAGCTGCAGAGGAACAACAGGCTTCATTAACTGCAGCGATTGGCTCTGCAGAGGCTTGTGGTCAGCGGCTGATTGCAGCAGGACATTAAGCACAGACTTTTATTCTATTAAACTAATTTGGCTCGCAAGAGGCTCTCATGCCACTGCTGCAGAAGCAAAACAGAGCTTCCACTTTCCCAGGCCTCCATCTCAGATCAGTCGATTAATTCAATTCTTAATCTCCACTGCAAAAAAAAAATCTCCCCAAGTCATTCAGTCTCATCTTCAGTGTTCAGAATTTTGTTTTTCTTCAAACAAGGTAAAAAATCTGCTAGTGGGATGAGATAATCCCACTTGTTTCCAGTGCTAATCAACTTGTTTCCAGAATTTTCTTGAATCAGATGTCATTTTCTTGATCCTAGTGGGCTGATCTGCCTTATTCAGCCTTGTCTCAACATGTTTATATTTGTTCCCATAAAAATTTCCCTGAAACAAGTGGGATTATCTCATCCCACTGGCAGATTTTTGACCTTGTTTGAAGAAAAACAAAATTTGTACACTGAGGATGAGACCAAACGCCTTGGTAAGTACTGAGATTAAGAATGTCATTTAGAAGAGACAAAGAAAGCAGCACCATGACAGAAAAAAAATGGCAGACATGCCTCATACAACAATGTAAGCAAAAAATGTTTTAATCAAAACCAAATCACTTTTTAATATTTTCTTCTGATTTGGTTGGTTCATTGTTTGTTTGGAAGAGCAACGAGCTGGAAGACTGGAGAAATGAAATCTGACTTTGCAAACAGTTTTGTCTTGATTGATGAATGTCGTCGCCGTCGGGGAAAAAAAAAAACCTTGTTTCTCCGAAAAATGTCACTTTTCAGCAGCGAAGACAAACAGCTTTGTTTTCAGCCCGAACCGCCGTGTGTTTTCCAGTTTATCCACTGTGGTTTGAAGGAGGAGAGAGGAATTTTCTGAAGCTATGCAGGAAACATAAAATCCTTTAAGTCAGAGTGAAAACATGAAAAAAAAAATGAAAACTCCAGATTCAGTCCAGATTCATGTTCACAAACAAGAATCTGATCTGCTGACTCACTTACTGCTTAATTTCGTGTTTTTATGCTTTGTTCTATTTTTATTGTCATTTGTTGTGGGTCTTTTTTCTGTACCACTTTTGAGCTGTTTTTTACTTTTACTTTCACTTTGTTTTTATGGTTTACTCTGTACTTGCATCTTGCTGTGAAGCAGTCTATAACTGTGATTTTAAAAGAAGCTCTCTAAATAAAGTTTATTATTATCCTTATTACATTGACGAGACAGGTGAAAACCTCCAGTTTTGGTCATCTTGATGTTTTCATATCAGTTAAAGGATAATTTCACCTTCTATGGGCTTATAATGTTCTTGAACCATTGATTTATAAAATACTGCATGATAAACTGAACAAGACATGGTGGTCCATTTCCAAAAAAAAAAAAAAAAAGTGGCAAGTAAATCAGCAGAGAAGTGGAATCTGCCTTTACTTTGTTTGTCACCTTTACTTTGTCATTTCTCATTTTTCCACTTCAAAGAATCTAGTTTGAACTTTGTGCTCTTGTATTTTTAGAATGACATGAAAAAAATCACATGGAGCGTTGTTTCTAAAAACTATCTCAACAACTTTTACTACCACTACATTTTAAATTACACACTTTTTACTGCCTTTTTTTTAACTCCAGAACTTTTACTGCTACTGAAGTAAAGTTTCAACATAGTTACACACACACTCTCTCTCTCTCCACTATCAGTTAATGTACATCATTTTCAGTCTTTAATGCGCCACAGAAAGGCCAATCAACAGAAATGGTCGTGACTCGGCAAAAGGCGAGCCGCTCACTCCGTTTCCTCCCTAATGAGAAAGCTGCTCCACTGATTATGGACGTAATCAATTCTGTTAATTCCATTACAGTTAATGGACTGTAAACTATTATGTTCATTCTCATCAAAGTCTCTGCTGCAACAACAACATAACTCTGAAGACCGGAAATCCAGCAAACTTCCTTGTGTTAACTTCTCTAATGACTATTTGTAATGACAAATAATATTACGAGGATGAAGGTATGGTTCAATTAGCCAGTGCATGACTATTTTTTAACAGGCCTCAGAAGTCAGAGATGCTGATGTTGACTACAAACTTTGGCCTAAATCTGAGTTCTGGATCCAGCACATTTCCTCTGTGTGGAAAATCCATGGAGTTTTCCCATCATCATCCCTGTCACAGTCTGTAATTTAAAACGTGAATGTTTTTATCTGCACGTTTCTCTCTTAAATGGGACTGGACCCACTGAATTCTGCTGCCCCTTTCCAACCCAAATCATTATTTTGCTAACAAAAAGCTAACACTGCGGCACAGATTATATTCGTAGTTGTCTGTTCTGTGATAAATTTACCACTAGAATCATTCCAGCTGCTGCTGAGCCGTGAAAATAGCCGGTTAGCAGCTACCATGTCCATTTCTTTGTCCGATCTGTTCTCTTTGTTCAAGGAAACAACAACAGTATTAAAGGAATACTCCAATGTTTTGGGCGAAATACCCTTTTTCCAACTTACCCAGACAGAGACAAAATATTTGATACCATTTTCACCTCTGTACGTCCACTGGTTCGGTCATAAAGAGTCTACAGGAGTCATTAGCCTAGCTCCATCAAAGTGAAAAAAATAAACCTTACAGCAACTCCAAAGCTGTCTTATTTACACCATGTATCGTGTATGTGAAGTACACGACATTTTTCAATAAAATTTTAGGAGTTAGTTAGGAGAAGTTAGATGGTAGGAACTACAACACTGAATGCAGCAGGTAACTGAACCAGTGGACACACAGAGGTGAAAATGGTGAACATCTTATCTCAGTCTGGGTAAGTCAGAATATTAGGGTATTTTGCACAAAACGTTGAAGTATTCCTTTAAAAAGCAACTGCATGTACTGAGTGATAAATCTATACGTTCTTTGTGATCTCACGTATTTTGTACACATTATGTATTTCAGCCTTCAAAGGATAAAACTGGTGTCTTTTTAAGTCAGTATCAACAGGTCAGATTCCTGTGTGTCTGCACACTGTCAGTATAGTTTTCCTTTTCATACTGCACAGCAATGAATGGCAGCAAATGGCTTCCACAGAGTGAGATAATCCATCACAGTGAACATGAAGGCAGGATTTGGTTTGGTCAAATATTTGCTTGTTTGGAGAAATGTTAATGTTAATTTTTTGGAAAGCTGAATAGCGAAGCGCCAGCCACTTTAATTGTTCAGTTCAGTTCATTTTCCGAGGGCAATTTGGGTGCAGCAACTTAAAAGACAAAGACCAATACACAGAGACACAGAGGCATAAAACCAACCAAAACAAGAAACTAGAAACCACTCTTTCATGTATGAAAGCAATGCCAATGAAATGCCAGTAAAATACCATTAAAATACCACAAAGTGCAAGTGCCAAAAAGCGCAGGGGAGCAATGATCATGAGCCTTGCCTTGATAGTGAGTACAGCTGAAGGGATGAAAGTCTGTTTAAACCTTTATGTTTTGATCTTTGCAAGTCTGCAAAGGTGCAAAACTGCTGGTACAAAGGGTGAGAACCATCTACAACTTTGACTTTAAATCCTTCTTCTGTAAATAAAGTTAAGACATCAGGATGTTTTCTGGATGATCTGATCCCTGTGCAAAGATTCAGGCAGATTCAGAGACAGGAGCTTCATATAGAATGGAGAACTGATTCAGGCTGGATATATTTCATGTTTTATCAAATGAAATAAAATCCTTCAAAACAAAGTCTCATACCAGCTGCTCTGCATGCTGGACTTTTCTTCTGAAAAGGCTCCCTGACTTAATGAATGAAAACAGTTTGCAGAGAAAAGGGAAGTTTGCTTTTGAATTATTTTTGCCTCCAATTTTGTTTTAAAATCTTAGTGTTTACTGACTAAAAGTGAATAAAAGGAAGATACTCCATCTGGTCCCCTTACATCTTTTTTGTCCTCTTGTTCTGAGATTGAAACTTTTTGTCATGAGACATTCAAGACAATTTGATGTGAGTAAATGACACAAAATGTATATTTTCAGGGTGAAGTATTCCTTTAATCTGGAACAGAATGACCCGCTATGATACATTTTGGATTGTCACATAGTGGATTATAAAATTGGTGTAATTCTGATCCAGATTATGAATTGGTTTAAACTCGGAGTGAAAAACAAGATCAGTTTGGTGAATCACTGCTGCCATCTAGTGGACTGAGACAGAGATGAGAAAGAGGAAGATCAAAAACATCATGTGTAGTCCTGCTGCTTGATATGAGAGGAGACTCAATGAAACAAACTTTTTATCTAAATGGGACTTCATTATCTGGCTGAATGTGTATGAACACAGTAGTCCAGTGTGTTGATATTTTTCAGTACTTCAATCTTTATGTTGAACTCAGCACAGAAAATCCTCAGAACTTACAAACTGACATATGTTTATACAATCTAGTGCCTGATTATGTTTGTAAATTAGGTTTGTTGCTGCATTTTCACACATTCTGCTCCCCAGGTCTCAGCTGTCTCACTGTCACGTTCTGCATATATGAATTACATTTTCATGCTTTTACAATTTCATGATGAATACATATTTCATATTTGTACATACTTATTTTCATACATGCAGAATGCACACGTCATGCATATCAAAGCGCACACATTTATTCATGTGAGCAGTCAGCCGAGTAAAATCAGTAATTCATACATGTCAATAAACTAATCTCTCCCATGCAGTCTGCTTATTTTATTGCTTTATGATTGATTCTTACTACTTATATAATATTCAATTTTTCTATTGCTTCCTGAAGGGACATTTATATGTTGCAGCAGCTAGGGTGTAATTTGATATTTCTGACCAATCTAACTCGTCTCAAAACAATACTTACAGCTTTAAAGTACACTTAAAATGAATGTATTTTAGTTGCTATTGTCCCTGTATTATGTCAGTCAGTGTGTTGTGCTCAGTAATATGGTGGAAAAAATCTAAATTTGAGATTTTTATGTCTCTCATCCCAGCGGCTTGCTACTTCTCATCTTTGTTTATTGGTATTAGTGTGGTGATAAAATGGAGAGATTTCATTTTTCCAATAGTTGGTTTTCACTTTTGAATAATCCCTCGCCATGCTACAGTTCATTAACCTTTGACTTACTGAGAAAAGGTGTAATTGTCATTTTATACTTCTTCTCCCTGAAAATCTTTTTTTTTTAAACAATTCTCTTTAAAACAGCTACATTTCAACACTACAGGCGACTTCATTCCACAGTAAATCGTTTGTATGTAGACTTGTGATCTGCTGTAATTTAGAGTTTAAAGGAGTAATCCTGTGAACTTAAAGGAAAATTGAACTTTGGTAGATTCTTGGTTTTACACTTCCCTGGATGTGATCTGAGTCCACATGGTGGTGAAATATCCTCATTAGTTGCTCTGTGCTCCCCTAGGCCGCTAATCCAGAATACTACATTTGTTTGTCTCTATTCACTTCGATAGAGACAGAATAGCCTCCAAAATAACACTTTTAGTAAATAAACCAACATCAAGAAAGACGATTACGAATACTCATTTTTTTCATGTAATTATAATTATTTGTGAAAGTAATATCAATTAACAAGAGCCCTTTAATTTTCTCAAAAAATGGGTACCGGGACTTCTTGTTTTTTATATTGTCATAATCCTCTTTGAACGTAAGACTTTGGTCAGCTTCAAGCCAGTAAACTTTCCTTAAGCCGCCGTTAAACTGTGTGACAACAGCTATCTTACAAGATCACTCCATGTCACATTGCACGAGATGAGGCTTCTAAAATCTTGACTGAAGTGCCTGTCAGACTGGCAGATTTCAAGTTCGCGGCATGTCAAACTGTCCGATTGCTCTGCCTGGCCAGTCTTGATGATAAAGCTCAGTGACGCATAAAAACGCATTGACAAAACCAGTTTTGTCAATGTTTGCCTGTGACGGCAATATCATAGGAAAAAACGCACAGTCTGTGGGGGCTTTAGATAAGTAAGGGTTAAACAATAATGAACACACTCAGCAGTTTCAATGTTACATAAGACACATCACCATTATGATATACAACATATTCCTTTTATTGTTGTTATTGATAAATCTGTCACTCTCCCATTTCGGAAAAACAGAACACATCATGAAAAAGAATAACAACAACTGTATGTACTTTATGTACAGCCAAATTAGCATTTATAATCTCTATTGTTTCTCTATACAACCGCAGGTTAAAGGGGCAATGACATTAATTTACAGGCAAACTGGACTTGGTAGCACAGTGTGCGTTGTTCACTCTCCTGTTGGTCAGGTTTGTTTGGAGTGAGTCGTTTCGGCAGTGCTGTTGGCCATAGGAGACAAATATGTATTTTGATCGGAACAAAGTTTGCAAAATGACATCCACCCGACACAGTTCAGCTACCTACATCACTACAGGCTAGTATTTCTGAAGAAGTGTATATGTAGTGTAAGTGACTTCTAACATTAAGAGATGATGTACACCGAGTCCACTGTGATCAGCTCGGTATGATTTCAGCACACGCACACGCGCGCGCGCACACACACACACATTGGATCAAACGGTCAAGGATCAGGGGAGCGTGATATTAGGGAAAACACCACTTCCTCTATTAAAACAGGAGCATTTGGGAGGCCCAGTTTAACTGTAGTGCTGTTACCTTTAGCATGTCTTCGGCATGTTGACCAACAGGGGGTGCCTGAGCTGCCGTGGTTCAGGCTAGTGAGTCTTGTGTTGAGGCAACAGGAACATTGACCACAACGAGTGACCAGACTGGCTCTATTTCTACAAATCACTGTTTCTGCCGCTTTTAAATGAATAGTTCAACCCAAAATGAAAATAAGTCAAACTTTCGGCTCCAATGGAGTCTGTTTGACAGCGAAACACACAGTGGGTTTCACCTGGTTCATACTTTGTATAGACTAGGAAAGTGGTATGTACGTCACACTGGTTGCGGAAGTGAATGTCTCCGTGCATATGCCACATTTACATTCTCACTGGGCCCACTCCAAGGTTTGCAAAGTTAGACATAAAAATCAAATTGTGTTCATGTGGAACTTGTTTACTTAATGACAAAGTTTCTGCTTCCAAGGCTAGCTTAAGCCAACGAGCGTGGGTTTTTCACTGGTTTACAAAAACAACAATAGCAGAAGCAAAGCACCCCTGGATTATATACTGTAGTGCAGTTTTACAATAGTGTTGTTCTACTGATCTGTCTCAAAGGATTATTTTGATCTAGACGTTTCCATTGCTATGCTAGTGTAATCACCATCTAAAGACTACACACCCAATAAACCCTCAGTTTTCCACACTCACACTCTCCAACCTGCTAGCATAACTAAACCGTCTGCTAACCAGCAGCTAATTCACCTTGTAATTTATTTTTTAAGAATGAACTACAAACAGGACTACAAAACAAGCTAACAAAGCTAACTCACTGTAGCTGATTCCTCGAGCACAGAGACTGCAGTGCAATGTTCTTTGGACAGTTGTTGAAAGCAGCGTCACAATTTGGCCAAATCACACTGTATCTACAACTCCTGATTTCCCTGACTTGATTGCTCGACATGAGCAATGTTCGAGTGATAAAAGTAGCACACTCAACCATGACAGTATCTCTATGTGAAGCCTGAACCAGCTATTAGCTGCAACATATAGTAGGCTTTGAGGATATATGATATGCTAATGCTAACAGTTGAACGATAATGCTAAGCATCCCAAAAGGCTAACATTTACCTCATAACTTAGAATTTTTTGGGGTCAAGAACTTTTGTAATTTAGCAAACAAAACAAGAAAATGTGCTGATCGTGTCAGTGAGGATTTGCAGTTCTACATAATAAGGCAGATATAGCCATTTTGACTGCAGTTGTTGCACAAGTTTCGTATTTTTAAGGTAATTTTCTCATTCAAACTCCATTCACTTTAACTGCTTTTAGAGAAATGCTAATGTGGACCTGCAGTAGCTAACACGCTGTGTGTTTAATGGTTGTGCAAATTTCACTGGTGTTATGGCTGACAGAGGTGAGCAGATAATCACAGATTTTCATTTTGCAGTTAAATTTTCCTTTAATATACACTATATGCCAGATTAATAAATAGATCTGCTTTAAAACTTTAAACTGTACACTCCTGTTTCCCTTCTTTACATTGTCTTTACTACCTAAAGACAGATGCTAAAAATATTTTTTTATTTTATTTATTTTTTGTATTTTTGCTCTACACAAGCACACCAAATTCCCCATAGTCTTCCACCATCCCAGGAAACCGCCCGCGTTTTTGAGATGACCACATTTTGGTAAAAAGCAAAATCTTGTTATGTAGTGCTCAGAGGTGAAGGCATGTACACACACTTATGACAATACCAGCATACAACCCCCACTATAAAGCAATTTGCATGAATTCCAAAGGAATAACTACACTCTTCAAGTAAAACAGAGAATACATCTTAAAAAAATATCTACCTGTATCTTACAAGTCTGCCTTTTCACCAAACACAAACAGTAATTAAAAAAACTAGTAATTGCTCAAAATAATTACACAAAATACAATTTTTTAGCCAGTCAGCATGTAAAGCATATACAAATCTGAAGTGTAGCTTTGTGTGCAGTTTGAACTTAGCTCTGCTTCCAAAATGGGCTAAATAGGTCTTACACTGAGTCTAGTACTACCTTTATTTTACACAGAAAAATAAAAAAAAGAAAGGGCTGACAGCATTAAACATTAGCATTAACTCATTTTAGCAGTAAGCCTTTCCACTGCAGCAGGTTTAGTAGGAAGCATCTTTTACTGAAGACAATACTTGGTTGACTCTTTTGGCTTGAATGGCATTTAAAAGCAGTAATAAATACTGTATGTGATCAAAGTAAAACAGATAAATGAAAAATGTATCACTGCAAATTTTTCTCAGTGCAGCCTGTCTGGATTTTCAACTATAAATACACAGTAAAAAGCAGCATTTTTTTGTGTCTCATCGCAACCATGACGTTGATCAGTTGAGAGGAAAACTCTTGGAACTACAAGTAACTGAAGGGATTCATTCCAAAACGTCTTTTCGTAAGATACTGCTATGTGGATCTCATCAACCAATATTTCAAAAGCAGAAAATTTAATTAAGTTAAAAATATATTTTGAAATTTTAATTGTCATCAACAATGGGCTTTGCAGTCAGTAATCGTTTTGGCAGAGCAGCTGTCAATTTTTTTCAAATGATAGAAATTTCACTTTGGAATGAAACTCTTTGTTTATTACTGGCGAAGCATCACTCTACAACAGATCTGGTTCACATCTTGGTACAGTATATAACATTATCAATGTCACTGCTCTGCTGTCTTGAGCAGCTTTAAAAACAGAGCATCAAAACAGCCATGACACTTGGACCTGGGGGTTTGTGGTTTGGTGTAGGCTTATGCATCTCTAAACATGTTTGAAGGGTTTCATTCCAAAACACTATAAATATACTTTGAAAGTAGGATGAAAAAAAAAAAAATTCAAAAATCACCATAAGCAAATGGTTCCTGATGGGTCATGATTTCTACAACAAGTGCACAAGGCTACTGTACTTTGGTAATTGCTGGAAACAGTAGGAACTGCAAGTTGCACACAAATGAATGAACAAATGAACGAACACACAAGCGTACAAATGAATACTTGGTTCTTCTAGAAGCTCCTCCTGAGCACCAAATAATTTGATTTATTTTAATGCCAGCAATCATTTTGTTATAGGTTTTTTCAAATGGTAGAGATGTAATTTTGGAATGAACCTCTTCAGTTATTAACGACGACCTGCTTACCTTTTGACTCTCAAAGACTCAATAGGATCAAAGAATCCTTTCTTTGTTGAGAACCAAAGGCAGTACAGAGAATGTCCTGTAACCCTAAGCCAGGTTCAATCCCCCATGTCCACCCTGCAGAAGTGTCTTTTAGTGCAGGGCACTGAATCCCTACCAGCTCCAGCCTCAAGGACTCCTCTGCTCAACCCTGACCTCCCTGTGGCTGCAGGGGATAAGATGAATCTTCTCCCCAAAGGATCAATACAGTGTCACTGCCATTACTCAAAGACAATCACCTGTTCTCCAGTGATTTGGCTTGAAATCAAAGGCTAAAACTAAAAGTCTTCTTCAGGCACAACTTAAAGTTTTCAATTAGAAGGACAGGAAATAATTAAATAAATTGAAGTTAGACAATAAAATCACACTAAAGTAATCCCACGCAAAGTGTCAAAGTCTGATCCCTCAAAATTACTTGTAATCTTAATGTGCAATGAGAGTCCTCCAGTCTCCAGGCTGTATTAGAATACTTAAAATAACTAGGGGGATGTTAACTCTGTGGATCTAGAGAAAATGAGACATTGCCTTGCTCTTTGGAAGGGAACAACTCTCAAATTGGCAACCACCATGTCCCATTCTGATGCACAAATGCAAAATTACTTTTCTGCTAGACCTAAAACAAACTGTTTGTATTTTCTGAAGAAAAAGGCACATATTCATGAAAATATTTCAAAACAACAACAAAGACACAGGCAGTAACTGGCGTGTGTATGGGGTTAGTGAAGGGAGAGTGTGGCATACTGGTGGGTTTATTTGTTACCACACAAACAAAAGATTCCTGGTTTGGTACTGAGGGCTCCTACAAATAATGGCTCCTACTGTTTTCTTTGACCAGTCATCGTCTCATCCAGGGGTTTGGCTTTGGCGCCCAGGCCAGCCCGGGTCAGATGGGGAGGTGATGAAGCTGACGAATCTTAAGGGAGCTATGCAGAAAGGGTCACTGTCACCCTCAGTTCTCTGTTACAAGTTTTTCGCCCTTTTGATTTTTTTCCTCGCATATCTTCTCTGTTTTTTCATCCAGGCTCAAAACTCACACGGCATCTACCTGTCCACATTCCCTGCTAGAAAAAAGAACACCCACCCCCAAACAGGCGCTTCCTCTTCACAACACTCATTGGTTTTTGGGGTCCTCAGTGCTGAACAGTTAGTTGCAGACTGGCTGTTCAGGTCATACGAAGACCTTGGCGAGAGCGTCTGCCCCAGCACTGCCGATGTAGCACTTAGTAGGGTGGAAAGCCACGTCATGGATGGATTCCTCAAACTTCTTGCGGTGAGCGGTGAACTCCTGGATGCATGTCTTGCTCTCCATGTTCCACAGACGGATTGAGCAGTCGTGACCTGGAGGAAAAATAAAGTGAGCAAAGTAGAACACAGAGAGAGAGAGCACAGTGTGTTTTGTTATACTGGAACTGTATTAGAAGTAAAGCCGCATTCACATTATAATGGACAAACAAGCTGCTGACTGGGAAAAAAGTGCAGTTGCCTTAAAATTAAAATAATGATGTGGGTGTTCAAATGAGTCATGGACATTTACATGGATACATGGATATTCACAAAATGTGAATTTCCTTTGTGGGTCACATGACCTACAAGCACATTGCCTCAATCATTCATCTCTGAATGGCACTTAAGACAGGGATGTCCACTTTCCCCAGTGCTTTTTGGAGAGCTAGTAGCTCAAATGACTAGGGAGAACAAAACCTGCATGTTAGTTAAATTAACTAAAGACTCTGTCTCACATTATGCAGATGACACTTTGCTATACTGCTGTGACCATAAAAAAATCAATTCTAGTAAGAACTAAAATCTGATAACTTCAGTTTTTAACACTCAGATGCTCCATTCAGACAATAGCATGCATACCTCAGGATTTAGTTAAAATAACTACATAAACTATGAAAAAGTTTGAATGGAAGTTTGGCCTAGAGCTGCAAATACTGAGAGTTAACCTGTGGACAAATACTTACTGCCAGACATGAGGTACAGTCCATTGGGATCCACAGCTAAACTGGTGACAGCATCCAGATGGGCAACCATAGAGTGGATCAGTTTACCTTTAATTTCAAATAGATTACAAAAAATACCCAGTTTGTCAGTTTCTCTTTTGAACCACAATGTTATCTTTAAGAACTGGAGTCAGGTCAGTCAGTCACAATGACACATTTCTCTGCTCTACATCTATACACTACCAAACTGCATCAGTATGGTAAAAAGAATTTGATACAAAGTATGTCCTTTATTATACAGAATTCAGTTGATAAAAAGAAGTGGTACTATTGTTATGATTAGCATGAATGCTTCAAACTTTAGCTTTCACTTAAGTCCTATAATCTTGTACTTTTATGCAAATGAAACATAATGGGGAACATAATCCTGCATTCTTTATCTTTTAGGTTGCATGACCTGCAGTCATGTATTGTGATATATGCTGTATATAGCTAAATATTTAATACAGAGACTCAGGCATTTTATAAACAATCATGTATCAGCAGTTGCCTTTATGTATGCACAAAATATGCTATAAAACAACAGTTTAGTTGCTTCTTACAAGAACAAATGTAACCTCTTGAATGACTGCTGCTCACCATTTATTTTTTAACCATTACTATCTGACTGTTTAAAGTTATTTTCTGTTCTTTAAACAATGTCTTCTATTGATGAAATGTTGAATGTTTCATATTTATCTGATGAGGAACC
>OMKZ01029267.1:25672-39742 GCA_900302535.1 Neoniphon sammara
GTGTGTGTGTGTGTGTGTGTGTGTGTGTGTGTGTGTGTGTGTGTGTGTGTTTGAGGACTAGAGTGTGGCTAAAATAAATGAGTAAAATATTGAGTGCACACAGTCACACATCTCACAAAGGTGGAGACAGACTGTTCCATAAACAAGATCCTTATCACAGTGCATCTGACTGACAGCTTCGCCTCCAAAACAATAACACAACACAAAGCACACTAAAAAGAAGTGACCATGTGCATGTATACACACACACTCACACACACACACACAAAACACGTGGTATTGATAGTGCATGTACAGTGGCCTTCTCTGTGCATGTGCATGCATGTGTCCACTGTGTGTGCTTTTTGTGGCTTTTTGTGGTGTGTGTGCATGCTTCCTGTGTGTGTCAGTGAGCGTGTTTGTGTGTGTGTGCGTGCGTGTGTGGGGCCAGTCAGTCAATCAGTCTCCCATTGAGACCATTACATACAGTAAAGGGTCTGGTTAAGCGGCCTTTGTTGAGCACTGTTTGATTGTATTGTGCTGCCGGGTGGCTGCTTGTTTAAACAACCCTGTATCTCACAGCACCTCCAGCATGGACGCCCAGCCGTCACCATACACACACACACACACACACACACACACACACACACACAAAAACATAGGTTGTGCAACAGTAAAGATTGCTCCCACTGCACGCAGGGTGGGGGTTGGGGGTGCAGAGGGCTGTCAGCGTGTTTGTTTGTCCACCTGGAAGTGGTTTGTTTTGCGAAACACAACTCTGCCATGGCCAGTGGTGACGGAGGGCTCGGCCGTGTCAAAAGAACGACGAGTGTAAGGGAGAGCAAAACCGTTCAGGGACACATCGTCGCCACTGTAAATGAATTGTCAGCGCAGGAATCAACATGCCATGCTCACGGTTTTGTCACTGACATCCACCACCTGACAAACAGTGAAACCTTCTTTTACACACTTGCTGACATCAAATGAATCAAACTATGGGTTGTGTTTGTGTCGTGAATTTCGGGTAACGTTTTTGCTCTCATTTCAGAATCCAACCTTTTATATGTATCTGTTGGACTGACTGTAAGCTGTGCTGTCTCAAAGTGCCTTTTACTGAGTTCACTAGGAGCTCTGTCAGGAGCATAGCCATGGCAGAAATGATTTGTGTCCAGTTGTTGATGAACAAATTAGCTCTGTAAATTAGATTTCTATGATAGGCTAGGCTAATTTAGCTGACTGGTAGTTAATTAATGATGGCAACATCTAATGAACATACAGGGGACACAATCCAAAGCTCGTCAGGCAGGCGGTGATGGTTATTAGTGTGTATTAGTATTATGTTATTTCATTGCTATTTTAGCAGAGCACCAATAAGAAATGCTTGTCTCGAGTCGATTTAAATGCTTACTGTGGCGATTTCACAGGGGTGTGTATGGCGTGTATGTCTGCCTGCGTGTTTGTCTCCTTGCTCGCTGGCGTCTGCCCATGTGCATTTTGTCTGTGTGGGGCCTATTTGTTTCTGGGCCCTGCAGTGGTGCGGCTGCTCTGCACGGCTTAAAACGTGGCGAAGCGGTTTAGCCTCGACGTGCTCACATGTGTGTTTGCGTCCATGCGTGCGCTTGTGTTTGCCGGCGATCAAAGTGCCGTGTCAGCCCCACTTTGGCGTGTGTGGAGATGATGCTGTCCACCCTCCCTCCACGGTGGTTGGGACTCTGCCCTGGTCTTCGTCACGCCAGCTCCACACACACTCCCCATGACAGGCAACCGGGGTCATCGTCTCTGCTTCCACTTACTGTACCCAGGTTGCGCTTGATTTAAACAGATGCCTTTCGCGTGTTTTGGAGCCTATTCTTTGTTAACACCGGTCAGGCGCATTGGCTCAAGTGCATCTCAGTTATCTGAAAACGGTTGGAAGAAGCTTAGCCCGTTCTGACCTGTTACCCACAGTAACAAGACGCAAACTAGCCTAGCTTACTTTGACAGTTTCTCTTCATAGAAGCTGTTAGGATGACAGGATCCATATGTGGTTTAGAGGCAGGGAGGCCTAGTTCGTTAAGGTTCAAAGACAGGCGTTCTCTTTCATGCTGCATCTGCTGTGCGTTCCTGGTCGTCTCCTATCACTTACACAGACACGTACACAACACACATACACCCAAATGAGGGGACTTTCGCCGGTAACCGTGGATGCGTGTACAGCACTCAATGCACACACACACACACACACACACACACACAACACACACAGCTGCTATCCCTCACGCTGCAACTGTACCCCTTCCATGCTCCATTGCGTCATGGAATCAGAAACACCATGTGCGGCTCTGGTTTTGGCTCCGAACCCGCAGAGAGTGATCCTTAAGACAAGTTTAATTTATGAGACAGACATCAACTCACAGAGGGACTTGTGAGTTTGGAGAGTAGGCTCATGCAGCGTTGGCTATTGGCTCAGTCCGTTAGCTGTTCGATGTGGGTGGGTTTCTGTATCTGTGTCATTGTTAGGGTTAGAGCAACAATAGCAGATAGTTTGATTGCCAGTGCTAAGACAAACTGCTTTGTACGTGTGCGCTCACATTTCTTGTATTTTGCACCGTTGTTGTAATTTAACAATGGCCACATGTGTTCTGTGTTTACAAAACATAAAAGTTTCAATCACAACTGAGTTTTTTTTCAGTCAAACTGTTTGCATGCTGTCATTTGCTTACACACACACAAGGCCAGCTTCTTGACAATGGCTCTGAACTCAATTTAGAGTAGCAATGAGGTGTGTGCTTTGTTTCAGCACAGTGTTAACAAGGCGAGGGCAGATATCTCATTGTAATTTTATGGTTCCCTTCGCAGAAATTCTCCAGTTATCATGGAGTTAATCAAAATTGGCTGTTAAAATCAAAAGTGCTATTCATCCTTTAACATAAAATTCACTTCACTCTTAAGCACAACAAATATTTATTGCTCTATTTTAATCTTCACACAGTGAATGCACAAAAACAAGTGTACTGAGATAAATCTAAGAAAAAGTCATTATCACTTTTTTTTTCTTAATTTTTCTTAATAAATCTACATCAATCACAAAGGAGGAGATGAAGATAAGGATAAACAGACAAGTTAAATAAGGATTTTCTTAAGCTTTGAGATGACTGAGATGTGGATTGTGCAAAAGGGGCTGCAACTCAGGATCAGGAACATGCCCTTACTATTTTCTATATTCACTGTACATTCAACACAAAAAACACTGGTCTCTCACCGTCACAGAGGCTGGTGTCTATGGCCTTATTGCCTCTACATCAAGTGTGTGTTTAATATCTGTTTATGGGAGCGGGATTCCTCTGTGCAAAATTAAACATCTAAAGACAGCAGTAGCACTGTTCTCGTCTGAAGAAACTGATAAAACTTCAAATGAGACTGATGAGTTCTCTTTTTACTGTAATATACGGTAAAGCCGGTGTACTGACCCGCCTCTAGTACAAACAGAACTTTTTTTCCCCCAAAGTTTGATAGTCAATGTTTGTAAAATACGCTAGGTTTCTATACAGGGCCTGGTTGTGTTTGCCCAGCCGTGACTGTACATGCGACAAAGTCAACTTGTTCAAGTTGACTTAGAGCTTGACTTAGGGTTGACTTAGAGCTTAAAAGAAACAGCCTGGGCCAAGAACGGAAGGGGAAGACAGAGCTATATAAATATACATACTAGAGACTACCCAGCACCAACACACTCCTGCAGTAATGGCCACTTTGCAGCTGGAGTGGTTGAATGGTAAGTGCCTTGCTCAGTGGCACCTTGACCACAGTTTTAGAGTCGGGGAGGAATGTTTCTTGCTAACTTTCCCGTTTCCAACTATCTTCTTGCCGTTGTCTTGTTTTGCTTATGTGTTAGTTTCACTCCTAACACTAGATGATTTGTTTTGTTTGTTTGGATAGCGAGAAACAAATAAACACACAGACATGCACGCGGATGACAGACCTTCAACGCTGGAGTGCAGATGCTATCAAACATTAGCATTGGCTAGGCCGAATAGCGTGCAGCTAGTCAGCTTGTTTATAGCAAGACACGCAACTTGCTACATCCACTAGCCTAAATGCTAACAGAAGTCTACAGACGTACAAACATGCTAGTAGACTCACGCTAAGTCCCAGCAGTCGTCTATACAGAGAGATGCAAGCTGTCAGGACAGAGTGGTGAATGCTGACAGAAGTCTGCAGAGTCATGTAAACATGCTAATTGCTAGTAAGAGTCTCCATAGACGTACTGGCTGTCTGTCATACAACAAATTGTATGCTCTGTCGCCCCACCTGGCCCTGCCTCAGCCTGTGTCTGTCTGGCTGCACAGCACTGAGAAAGCAGATGTACCATCTATAGCTCTGTGCGCTACAGAGTTCTTGAAATTGGAGTTTCTTTAAAACCTCACTCATTGTGTGAGTGTGTTTGTGTGGCTGAACATGTGGGTGTATGCACACACACATTACTGTAAAGGAGGGATCTAATATCCCCTCCTACTACCACCCCGTTGTCTTGTCTCTTTCTTTGCTTCCTGTTATTGCCAATAACAGCTGACCCCAGAGCAGATCTCAGATAAGGGGTCCTAGTATAGACCTTATTATGCTAGACACAGATGTGCTGGCCAGAAAGCTGCGGCAAGGTGCCTATTAAAGGTACACTTTGCAAAATTGCCAAAGGTCCATTGAAGTGAAGTTTGCCTCAGCCTACAAAAAAGATGGAATAAGCATGAACATGGTTCTCATTGTCGGCAGACTCGCTGATAAATTGTGCGCTTATTTCACATTTTTGGTCAGTTTAATCTACAGGGTCTTCTCGTCAGTCGACTCAGTTTTGCATAATGCACCTTTAATAAAATCAGTCGATATGACTGAGAACTGGGTCCTGGAGCCTGGTTACGATTAACATGTTTAGAATAAGACAAGAATTTGACAGCCTTGACCTTGACAGTCTAAATGTGAATCAAATCCTTATGTTAAACCACGCCTCGATATTTTCTAGCTGTTGCCTATGGCTGTTATGAAGAAAAGTTGTCTATCCTGTGGATTTGGGCCCATATCACATTCAGTTTAATATATTGAAAATGTTACCATTAGTGAATTAGTGAATTTCCCAATAATACCATAATCTCTATTTCTTATCAGTTATTTGTAATAGATTGGATATACCAAGGCTCTTTTATGGAACACATTTTTCAATGTTGAATTTTGAAGAAATTTCAATGTAAAATTTCAGTGAGTGAATTGAATGAAACCTTGCTACACTGAGGCATTTGGCAGGTCTTTAAGTTTTCTTTTGGGGTAAAGTTACCTTACATAACCTATAAAAAGCCATTTCTATTTGTGTTGAGGTCTCTTGAAAAGTTAGAGTCCACATCAACTGATAAAAACACGTAAAAGGAAAGAAAACACACCTGAGATCATGTCTCTTCAAACACACACTGTCCTATAGCCATAAATCCCCACTACACACACGCATAACTGTACATATGGTCCAACCTGAATGGTGACTGTCCGTCTCCTGAAAGAGAGAGAGAGGATTGGTGATGGAGAAAGAGAAAGATTGAGGGATGAACACAAAAAGAGGCAGAAGGAAAGGCCGATGCTTTCATACACAGAGTTTAATTTCAAACTGAGCCATCTGCCCTTTGAGAAATGTGACAGCTGCTCTTGCGATATGGCTGCTGCCACTCAAGTAACTCTTTAATGGATATTACAGAAGGTACTGGCAAATGTCTTTGTTTAAAAAAAGGTACAGTTTACCAATGTGAACATGAGTATTTTGGAGATTTGAGGTAACAGTATTTTACCCATAATAGTTTTAGAGCTGTTGGAATCAGTCTGTTTTTGATCTTTCTTTGCCTGGCAGTGAGGCTTCAGTGTCTTCCTCCTTTTTTACACCAACTTTCACTCTCTTTATAAAAATAAATTAACAAAAAATGCACTGCGTCATCCTCAAAATGTGATACTTGGAAGCCAAATAAATTGACTAATAAGGTGAAATCTCACTTGCATGTTCTCATCTGTTTCTGCCTCTGTCAGTCTCCTCTTTGCATCCCTCGTGCCTTTTTCTTTCTCTTCTCTCGGTCTCCCCCCGCGCCCGCTTCCCTGTCAGTCTTGTCTGTCTGTCAGTGAGGAGGCAGGTGTTTCAATATTGACCCTGTCGTGGCGTCACTGTGGCCGATGTTCCCCGTCAAACCAGCCTTCTCCTGACACCTAGTTTATTTAACCTGCCAGGGGCGCAGTGGGCACAGGGGTGAATTGACATTAAGGAGGATGCTCACGTCTAAGGCTCCAAGCATCTGGAAAGAGAAACGGAGAGAGGAGAGGCACAGAATAGAGCAGCACTTCAAAGGCAGCGGGGAGAGCAGAGTTTTTCTTGGAAGCGCTGAGACAAAGGAGGAATGAAGAGCAAGGGCGGGGGGTCAGGGGGGCAAGAGGGGCGTGTTGTTGGTGTGCTGAGGGCATCTGAGCAAACACAGACCAGACGAGGCATTTAGTCTCGCCCACAGCGCAGTCTAAACAAGCAGATTCAGAGGGAGGTGGTTTTGGAAGAGGAGAGGTTGATGCCTTTGTTGACTAGGTGTGCTTTTATGCATCAGGGTATGTTAGAGGTGAGAACAGTATACGGCGTGTTGCAGGGTGGGCTTCGAAGGCTCAGAGTCAAGTCTCCTGCCTTGAACCCAGGAATGTTAGAGTGACCGAAAAACTCAACAGCAGCAGCTCTTTCCAAAAACAATTACACGGATACCCGACACAATCCATAGCCCTTGGGGATGAAGAGTTTGGCTGGGAACTATTTCCTGCCGAAGAACAGTGGTGGATTGTATCTATTCACCCTGACTTGGAGTAGATAGATACAGTTTGCCAGAAGTCAGTCGGTGAAAATAGTAAGTGGAGGACTGTGGGAAATCTATCTACTGTGACGTGATGTATCACCATCAATACATAACAGGAGCAATACTCCTGCTGTAGTGTCCACTTAAAGGATGCATCTGTCTTTTTTCCAATCGATGGATCATTGTCTAGTACACTCGTGCCACCAATAATGAACTGTGCTGAGTCCTCTCAATTTCTCAGCCCCCGTTAATCATATTTGATAGGAAAAGCATCTGTAGATTTTCACTGCTGTGCTCTGGGAGAGATAGGAAAAGTAAAAAGCAAGAGGGAAATTCCTGAGATGGTTGTATCAGAGGTTAGTAGGGCCAGATTGAGAATAGGCCCAGTCCAAACAACCCGGTTTAGCCCACAGGAACTCAGTTTGAAGTTGAGCACCGCAGGAACACACACATGAGGAGGGAGAGGGAAGGGGGAAAGCGGGTGCGGGGTACAAATGGGGAAGCAGAGGGATATGAATAGATGAAAAGGAGGGATGTGTTATAGAGATGGCTGAGGAAAAACTGTAGGGAAAGTTGGACAGGAGTAGAAAGACATGATGGATGAGTGGAGGCAGGAACAGAGAGGAGGTTGGAGGGATTAGGCGAAAGGACATCTAGAATATGACTGGAAAATTAAATCTGCAAGCTTACCAGACAAACTGTCTTCAGGCGAGGGAGTAGAGCGGTGACAGTTGTTCAGTTTGACTCGTGGCAGTTGGTTCAGTTGAGGTGAAGTGGAAGTCTCTTTTCTCACAAAAATGTGTTTCCTAATGCGTATTATAACCCTGTAACTGCATTATGGCAATTCATGGTCACTCCACCACCGACTTTTTTACACAGTGATTTATTGGATTGGCTGGGACGATATGCTTATCTCCTTATTCAATACCATCACGATACTGGGGTGCCAATTCAATATGTATTGCAATTCTTAAGTATCGCGATTCTACAAGTATTGTGAATTGACATTACAATTTATTGTGATTTTTGTTTGCTTTTTAACACTGGACCATGGGAAAAATTTGAATCATACACCTCTAGAGACTGTATATCATATTTCCAAAAACAGTGCACATCACATGCCAGTCAGTCTTATTGAGTTTCTGCAGCAGCATCATTGCTGTACTGCATATAAAAGTGGTAAATAAAATGTACGATAGAATGAATTAAACTTTTTGAAGTAAACTACTACATTTAGATATTCCAGCTCATCAATATACTGTCACGATACTTTGGGGACTCAATAAAGAAATTGAATTGCGATACTTTTTTTTCCTCATCCCTAATATTTTTTCACTCTAAAGTTTATTGTCTGACCTTTTATTACTCAAGGAAATGCTGAATATACATCAGAACGTTTACATTTCTAATGTCAGACAAATATTTTAAAAATCAGAAATTTATCCTCTGCAATAGCACACATGCATATTCAACTGACCCCAAAAAAAAGGAAATTCACATTTTCTGTTGGACCTGTGTGTCCTGTGCAGGTGTTCCGGGTAGCCAGTGTGTGTCTGGGCAGTCCTCCTGAGACTATCTGCTGGGAGTACAGAGACAAGGACAAGAACTTTCACCGCATGGGACCGATCACCCCTCAGGAGTTCTACAGGGAGCACGTCAAACCCCTCTACAACATCCAGGACAAGGTCTGTCAGTCGCTGCTGCTTAGACTTCCGGTCCCCTATGGAAAGCTGTGCACAGTTTGAGCTAACACTGTAATTCTGTATCCTTAGGTCTGCCTTGTGAACGACCCTCGACCTCAGAACCCCTACGGGAAGTTGTACAGTGTTGAGTTCCTGGGGAACATGGTCGGTGGCCGCAGCACTCTGTACAACAACCAGCCCATCCAGCTGCTCAAACAGGCTGCAGCTGACTCCATCAAGGAGGGAGAGGTAGGCTGGGAGGAACTGGACATGGATGTGTGCCTTTGAGTGTGTGTGCATGTGTTCAACCTCAGTTCGTGTCGAGAGGTAGCCTGGCACAGTCGTACTCATTTCTGTTAATCACTGCACGAACCAGAGTCTGGTCACTGCTGGATTCAAAATGTTTGGAAAAGGAGCGGCAGCAGCAGGTGTTTACAAAAATACGTAGCAAGTGATTAGATCAACCATCTGACCGTAATTGGCTAACTTGTCCAATCAGACTGACAAATTATATAGTATGAGACGAATCTAATCAAACTGCAGCAATTGTGATGGTGAAAGCAAGCAAGTAAGCATATTAGTAAGCATATTTCTTGCCTGTTGCCATGTTGGCACACAGTTCTTACCTGTCCTTATCACCTAAAAGCCTGTAGCTCCACAAAGGATGCTGATTTGTCCGGATGTTTGGTGACGCTCTGGCTGGAGCGTGTCTCGATGGTTTCGCAAGTCAAACAAAAGTGATCTTGCGAGATCAGTTGGCTGTGCCAGATTAGTGAAGAGGTACTTCATAATTCTTAACACAACTCTCTGTTTTTCTCTCCTCACCCCTGACAGGCTGTGTGGTTCGGTTGTGACGTCGGGAAGCATTTCCACAGCAAGCTGGGCATCAATGACATGAATGTGTGAGTATCATTTACCCATGGACAGTCTGCGTGCCGTTTGGTGCCAGGGCTGCTTTGTCTGTGTTGACTAAAAAATTGCCAGCTGGAAAAGGTATCCTGAGAGGTCAGTTTAGCTCCTGGCTCATTCTGATTCCTTTATTCTCTACTGTGTTGAAGGAATGAATTATAAGGCATGTCCAGTTCTCATGTTGGGTGTACTACAGAAACACTTTTTTATTTTTTTATTTAACCTTTATTTAACCAGGAAGTCCCAGATTAAGATTAGATTAAAAATCTCTTTTACAAGAGAGACCTGGCCAAGGTAGCAGCCATACAAAATCAAAAACAATATAAAACAGGCACATAATACATAAATGAATACTTAATGCTGTCTGTAGGCAAAGGTTTTCTGGTAAGGGAGCACATGACACAGATGGCTGCTGCACTTTTCAAATAGACACCACCAGTCATAGAATAATGTCATAGCCTTTAGTTTTGGCCTGTTCTATCGTACACAGACACAGAGATTATAAAATTAGCCAGTCTACCTGCTCCTTACACAGCAGTAAGTAATAAACTAAGAATCACACCAAGCAGTATTTTCATTGCACCTTCGCTGTTCTCCCATAGTTTGCTGTGTCACAGCTGAATACATTTAATGCACATTGATTTAGGTGTCGAAAATGGTTTTACCTGACAAAGACCTTTGGGTCATAACTTTGTCTCAGATCATTTTAAGAAAGGAGCTCTAATGTGGATATTATTCTTTTGGACCACCATTTATCCACACCCAGCCTGTTATAGATTGGATCTGCACGCATCGATTAAGTCATAGTTCAGTTTATTCAAACTAGGTATCAACTCATTTTTCTGAACAGACATCTGAATATATTGATGTCCTGCGCAAGGAGATGGATGAGAATTGAAAGTTTTTCATAAATAGCAGATGAAATGAAATACAACACATTGTTATGCAAAGCGTTCACATGCTACGTTTCACAATATTGGAGTATAATATCAGAAAAAGCTCAGGCACCTTTCTAAAACGGCAGAGTGACTATCCAGAAATTCCAGTTGTTTACCAGTCAGTTGGCCCATCTCTATCTGGCACTGTTGTCTCCCAGTCTGTTTGTGCAGCACCCATGTGTGGGTGAAACAAGCTTCACATGACAAGACCAGATCTCAGCTGTTTTCACGAGGTGTTGCTTTCTCCCCAGGGGAAAACTTCCTTATCGCTGACCTTCAGGTGCAGCACCATCCTTTCTGAGTCGCCGGTGCCAGGCCTAAATTTGCCCACTGACCCAAATAAAAGTGGTGCCAGGCATCTCTTACTGTCTCTGTTTAAGCGCATTTTTCAGGCAGATTGTGCGTTTGTGCCATTTATGTGAAGATTATAAGTGGTATGAGGCTGAGTGTTGATATTTTTGCAGTTTTGCTCAAAGCAGGCACGCTGAGGTGAGCTCATCTTTTCCAGGCGTCGCAGGGTTTTAATTTTGGCTTTTTACAGTCCACACACCTCATTCCCCACCTCTTTTCCATCTAAAGGAGATTTGGACCATATTTGAGGATGAGTAGGATTTAATAAGGGCAATCACCTGTTAAGCTCAAAACACACAGTGACGTGTTTACCTTTCTTCTTCATATGGCTGGTATCTAGATGGGATGACAGGCGGTTTGATGACAACTTTATTCATCAGAGAAGACAGCGTAATGTGATTTTGTGTGTGTGTGTGTGTGTGTGTGTGTGTGTGTGTGTGTGTGTGTCTACAGGTTCAACCATGAGCTGGTGTTTGGGATCTCAGTGAAGAACCTTTCTAAGGCGGAGAGACTGATATATGGAGACTCTCTCATGACCCACGCTATGATCCTCACTGCTGTCACAGACAAGGTATACACACACACACACACACACACACACACACACACACTATAGCATGCCTATGTACAGTCAACTCATGCAAACATGTTCTCCCGCACAGACTCGCGAGTGCACACAAAAGCTTTTGCATCAAAGCCGTGCTGTGTGTTTACCCTGCTTTAATCGGCTGCAGTTTTTCAAAGTGCTGTCAATTTCCCCTCCTTGTAACCAAACCCAGCTGTCAGGACACTGCTTCCTTCTCGCTTTTTGTTTTTTGTTCTTATCCCTCCATCATTTCCTTCTCTCTCTCTCTCCCTGTCTATATCTCTCAGGAGGGGAAGGAAGGTTACGAGAAGTGGAGGGTGGAAAACTCCTGGGGAGACGACCGTGGGAACAAAGGTGACCTGAGACACTGACACACCACACGTGTAAAACTTGACAGAGAATCACAAAAAAAAAAAAAAATGCATCAAGGGATTTAACACATCTGGACAACTTGGATTGAATATAGTCAGGTGAATGGTAAGAACAACAATAATAATAATAAAGTTTCATAAGTGCTCAAAATGACCAACCAGAGAATAGTGCACTACATTGCCCATGAAATGCTGTAATGTGATGTTTTAATATTGTGGCGCTGGTTGTATTGGCTTATGCATTGACCAAAATTGGCCACAAAACAAAACCAATATTTAAATTACCTTTTCACCCCAGTCTGGTCCCTAAAATCTGCATTTTTCTTTTATATCGGAGTGTTCCTCTCTCCCAGATTCAGTCAGATCTTTCTCACAACACCATAATCCATCTTCTTCCTGTTTGTGTCTGCTGGATTAAGTTAAGAACAGGATTGAACGGAGAGATGCTCCCCTGTGTTGCTGCCTTATGAACTTATAATTGGCTATGTCCTGTTACATGCACAAGTATGTAGACACGGACAAACACACACCCTGTCAGTCCCTTTTCAATTTTGACCAGTTACGTAAACTTTGGAATTATCTTAGCTTTAGAGAGGTCTATAATTCCCCAGTTTGACCGCTGTGATGTAAGACATTTAATTGCAAAACGCTTTGTGTCTACTGGAAACCTCTGCTTGACCTTTTTATTTCTTGCTATTTACAGTGGGAATGAAACATTACCAAACTTTTTTTTAACCCCATATTCAAAATGGATCAGAAGTCAGTTTTGGGTTTGTTACCAATAAGTCATGATGCAACAGGCAAAAATGTAGGTGCCTGTAGTGAGTCTTAGTAAAATTTGAATAAGCTGAGTCTATCTTTATGCAACAGGCCCAGACACCGCAGGGTCCCTACACTCCTCTGCCTCAGACTTCTGCTTTGTTATACCTAATACCCTTTCATCTCTGTTAGGTCTCTTCCTCTGACCCCCTCACTAGCCTCTCTCCTATCTCCGCTCACGTGTTCACTTCCCTCTCACTGTCTCTCACTGTTTTTATCCCTCCTGTTGCTCCATCTTTTCTCACAGTCTTTCTCCCTCACCTCTGCATCTCTCTCTATCTCTGAGTTTGACATCCCACTGCTGATTATAAAACAGTATATCAGGCCAGCCATGCATTATCTTGCAACACACTCTTGCATATACACACATTTTTACTCACTCACGATACTTGCCTGGATCCACAATCTGTAGTGACTGTTGGAAAAACAAGCAAACGCCTCAGCCAAATCAAATGTGTTTCACGCATATCTTATTCCATAAACACCGGCAGATGGGGAAAGCCAGGGCCCCAAATCCGTCCTTGGCCAAATTAATAAAGTTCTTGAAAACAAAAGTTCGAGGAGCGGACTTCACTTGGGGGATCCGGGGGCTTTGTTTGTTTGACAAATGCAGAGTGGAAAAAGAGACACGGGGCAAGAGGGGAGGGAGAGAAAGAGAGCAGACTGGAGAGAGATGAAACGGAGAGATGAAAAAGTGATGCTGGTTGAAAAAGAACCAGTTTGAAAGGAGTAGATGGAGAGACGGTAACAAAGGAAGTTGGAAGAAGAGTTGCTATAACAGTGGAGCAGAGAGAGAGGGAGAGAAGTGTGTTGTAAGGTTTGTAAAGCTTAAATTCTCCCTTCAGGCCCCTTAATATTCTTTCATACCCCAGAAGAGTCTCTCATGAGAGTTTTAACTTTCGCTCGCTCCATCTCGAAGCCTCAACACCGTCGCTGTTATGGCTCCGCTCACTGCACAGCTCATACTTTTACACCACTTTAGACAAACACTGGGCAACGTGCTCGGAGATATTTTGCTTTGCTTTGATAAGACACTTACGAGTCTGAGGTGGCCTCTTACAGTTAATGAGGTTTTTTTTTAAAGCTCTCTTCATTTCTGCTTTCTGACACGGTGAGAGAAAGAAGTTGTGTTATTTCCTACTAACATGAGTCCCTTGTTAGAGCATAGACAGTCAAATGTATTGCCTCATATATGCTGATGTCAGAAATGCTTGGTACTGAACATACAGTATCTCAGTAAGAAAAGCTTCATGAGCTTTAATCACGCTTCTGTTAAACCAGTCAGTGCCATTATTTTATATTAACCACATTATTCTGTATCACTTTAACACATTTAAATTGTCACTATTTTCCTATGCCTGTCTCCTCATGCAGTTATGCTATCATATGTAATGTCTTTATATAGACATCAGGGCTGTGAATCTTTGGTGATTCAGTTTGATTCACCAGTTGGCGCTTTGATTTTTCTTTTTTGGAACAATTCAAATTGTTTTGAGTTTGCAAACCGTTCAGTAATGAGCATGTACAATAATGTACAACTATACTTTTTCTTTTGAAATGTGAAAAAAATAAGACAGCAGACATTATTAAGTTGAAATTTAGAGT